>MNPL01003694.1:0-21699 GCA_002081605.1 Tropilaelaps mercedesae | reverse complement strand
CTTATATATATATATATATATATATATATATATATATATGTCTTCCCCAAATTGGTCAAATATAAAAACATAATTCACTTCTTGCATAATATTAATATTACATAACATTAATTGGCATAATCCCGCACACAAAAACACATATGGCAACGCCAAACATAAGCAGTCTTATACATACGCATTCTTCGTGGTAGGAAACAATTATCCCTCGCTGAATGTTTTACAACAATCCCTAGACTAAATAGAATCCATAGGCATAAAAAACAACTGTTCAAAACAGACCAACGACTACGGCAATCAGATTTATGAAAGGTAACAGCTGTTAATTGCTGTGCGCTAGGGTACGCTCTGCCTTTGAAGCCATCGGCCAGCTTGACAAAAAAGTTCCTCAAAGATCGAAGAGATTCAGGAGAAAAAACACTTCGTGTTTTGATCGAGTGTAACCGCCTCGTTGGCCGATTGTTCTGCATGACAATCTGCTAGCTCGATGTACTGTTGGGTTTTCGTTCGATGTACTGTTGGGTTCGTAAACGAAGGGAACTGTCAAGTTGTTCATCTGTTCCTTGTAATAGTATAGTGATGCGTATCTTGTGGCGACAATGGGTATTAGAAACCAAAACACAGGAAAACATAGCCAGCTGAACAGGCTGTTCAGCGCCAAGAATGGTTACAACATCTCGGCAGACCTATTACATCCGAAGGCTTATTATTGAGTAGCTTTGATTTTCTGTCCAACCTGGCAAAGCAGCGGCTACCCAATTGCAGAATATCGCAATGTACTTGAAGAGATGAGGAAAATTTGCCGATCAACATCCGAACTCAGGCGAAATGTGCTCAGACATATTTGCGTAATAGATAATCTTGGGGCTCCGTCAAGGTTTAACACGAAGAATTCTATGGCCAACAGACAGTTGGGCGACAACAATAGGCCGATATGTTATCTTTAGAGAAACCAAGATATGTGGCTTGATAGGTGTTGAGGTGACACTCGTGATACCCTGATGGTTGGGCAGGCCTTGCCTAGAAAAGGCGTGAAGCGGGTCGTAGACACTTAACGCCTGTACCAATAGAGACTCCTAATGAAGCAGGCACGTAAAAGTGACAGGAGTCGAAGGAGGAAAAGAAGAAAGCAAGAAGGGATAGCAGAAGCGTTGAAGGTCCATCGGTCAACGCATACAGTGAATGATAGCCATCATCAACGAAGATGAGGTGCGCCTTAGACCTGCTAGCTCGTGTTGCTAAATGAGGAGACGCTGGTGGAATGTGGCAGTAACAAACAGTGGCCAAAAGCCCTGAGGATGCGAAATCGCCGTAAGGGCATCTCTTCTTGGAGACGATAGCGTCAGAGGGAAGGGCAGGGGCTACCGCCGTTTACACTGCCACGTTTCGTCTCGCCATAGTCAGATTAAGCGTACCATGCATGTTACCACCGATTGTATGAGAATTGTTACCAACTTTCACAAGGTATGAGCATTCGCACGTTCTTACCAGGACACGCTCAGATGTAGAGCAGTTTAGCAAAACGGTGGCTGTGCCATCTAAGAAATAAGAAGTAGTAATAACAAAGCTGTTTCATGACGGACGTAGCCAGATAATGATTTATATGTATTCGTAAAGCTTAACACTAACTGGAGAAAGCGACCATTGAACACGAATTATTAACTAGACGGAAAAAAATAAGAAAAATAATTGAGTCGCGTAGCTTGTGTTCATTTGGTCTATGGGAATATTTCAAGCTCGTTTAAAAAGTCAATAAACGTATACGCCAGTGGACATGCAGAGAACGAAGCCACACCAGGCGTCAGGTCATGATCCATATGAGAACGATATTGATTAAACGCATAGAGTGATTGATTAAAATGTCATTGAAATTCATTTATCCAAGCTTCAAGCAAACGCAAGTCACAGGTGTTGTCAGATGGGGGTACGCACGTTAACAAATTCCTGTTGTGTACCAAACAGAGAACTTTGTAGTATAGGTGCTCCGATCAAAAGCATTTTAACCTGGTGCGTACCAATGTAAACAAAACAGGTAATTTATACACTAAATCTTTATGCATGGTGATACGAATGGAACTTTACGCATGCAACTTACGACTACCTACTTATATTTCGTCCGCGGTTTGTTCCTTTAGCCTAGCAATGAGTTCAGCTACTGAAGTGGTACAGTGGAGACAGAAGCAATTTGAGGCTCGTTTTTCTTCAGATTCAGAGAGTCTACAATTCGGACTACGTTTTGTTGCCGTACGCTCATCGGAATAGGCCTATAGTTTACCGTGTAATGGCCCTGTTGATAACTTCTTATTAAATGGTTAATAATAGGAAAAATTGTGTTCCTTGAGGACACTGTGCGGTAGCGTTTCTACCCTCTTTATTTCTTCTGCATGGCTGCGGCGGTTGCCGGCATTCACCAGACGTTGCCAAACCCGACGCCCGTCAGGGACAGACGGTGAGTGTCTGTCGTTGTTCCATCACTGATGGCGTCTTCGCCCGTTTTTTGCTTTCTGCTAATATCGATGCTGTCGCTAAGTCATTTCTACGTAGCCTATCACACATGAACGTATTCACATAATGAGAATTACGTGGGCATCGGAGCAAGGGAGGGAACGTGGGGAAGCGAAGCCTAAGAGAGTAATGTTCTTGCTACGTCGCGGTCGACGAAGCGTCATTGCGGTTCAAGGCACACGGCAGATTTGTCCATTCGTTCGCTATACTGCCGATGCGTCGAAGCGTCTGCTACGGCGGAAGGGGTGACATACGCACTAGCTTGGCGCTCTGGTGGGGCGCGTGCCAGCATTGTCCTTCCGTATGGACATAATGATGCACTAATATCACTCTTAGCAAACTTCTAAATGGCTTCGAGTAGTTCGCGTAGTACCCAAGCACACTACAGAATCGGAACGGTCTTCTACGGTCGAACTATTAAGGGAAACTACCTCTACGCACATCTGATCTGATGGTCGATATGCGATGCTAGTTCAGTCGATATGGCTAAAGGATAGCTCGCGTATCGATGATATAGCGACGATTGCGTACACGCATGCAAACGACGAGGTGATAACTACTTCGACATGACGAATAATCAATTCAGTACCCTCGCGGATGAGGATACATAATCGAGTGGATTCGGAACGAACGTATGCCGTAAGTGATTCCAATGCGAGCTGCCGTATAACGATGTAAAGCATTGCGCGCATTACAAGATTAACGCTGTTGCGCTGAAGCAGAAATATGCGTTTGATAAACAGGCGTACGTAAATTAGAACGGTTTTCTACAGCTGCCTGAACACTCGCATCACACTCATCACTTATCGCCATTCATCTTGAACGGCGTTGTGCGTTGGTTCACGAATGGCACAATCAAATAAGGAAGTAGAGAATCATTTCCTTTGAAACTGCACCACCGGCGTTCGTCTAAGCTTCCACAGGGTTAGACCGTAGCTTATACACCCTCTGTAGACAACCCTTCGCCAACAATCGTATCCTATCGCTGAGTGAAACGTCAACAAAAACATCCGACATCTAGACGATTGCATAGCGGTTGCAAATATCCATAAAGTCGTCCCTCTTGTTACCAGACAAGGATCGGAAAAAGGCAATCGGACGCCGTTGACAAAACAAAAATTTGGGCTGCTTATTCCTGAGCGGCACACACCTCACATGACGGTTTACCGTACGACGCAAGGGAAACTGGAAAAATCACAGGTAGAAAGAGTGTCTGATGTCATCGATAGTCAGCTGGGTAGTCATTAGTTTTCGCTAGTAAACAGCAAAGCAACATGAGTGAAATCCATGTATAACGCGTCCACGGGCGGTTGTTGCCTCTGTGCTAGGCATAACCATCTGACATTTGACATTTTGCATTTCTCATGAAAAGGAGTCGTCAAGTTAGCGTAATGTTTTCTTTCTCCCATTGTCGTTTGTGTTGACGTTACCGCTGTTTCTGTGCCCGCTGTTGTGTACCAACTTTCCGCATTTTGAGACAAATTATAACCGTTATTTTTGGTCTTTTCCATCCTCCTGCTGTAGCAACGACTTCTAGTCGTATTACCACACCGTTATGGTGCTATTCGACATAAGCGACTATGACGAATGCAAGATAGCTGTAACGTTGGGTTGCGCAGCGAGCGGATATCATTTTGCCATCGCCAAATATTTTCTCGCCGATTGAAAATTACCCTAAAAGAAATGGAGAAATACCAAATAAAAATGCTCTACAGCGGGACGAAAGTGGCAAGCGGGTGAGGGCGGAGGACATCTACAGCGCAACACTTGCGTGACACAACAGCCACTGAGAACAATGCCATGTTTGTAATCAAATTGGGAGCCATCAGACGTGATTGCATGGTTTAGCGTGGTCGAGACTTGTCTAACCGTTTTTTGGCAAGTAGTCAGTATTTTTTTGCTGTGAACCTCCATTGCTTATACATTACTTATATACTGTATATTAAAGTGTAACTGGCATTATGTGGTGTACACACTGCAAACTTAATTGAGATATATAGGACGAAGTACAAAACCGAAGTGTAGAAAGTGAAATATAAAAAGAGAGTAGCATATAATGTTCTGCCGAGTCTCATTTCACCCAATGATGATATCTTAGCGTCGATGCAATCTCAATTGAACAACCAAGAGAAGTACCAACGATTCCCTTTGACTCTGGCTAACGGTAACAGAAATTCCTTCCTTCGACAACAGCAACAGAAGAAGAAGAATGATGAAGAACTTGAAAAGACAGTATTTACTGTTCTTGTTGTTGTCGCCTTCCGAAAAATCTCAATCTAGCTCTGTGTTGTCAACGATGCTGTGCAATAATGTGCTTATATGAAGCCGATTTGCTCCTGGTTTTAATACTTTCATGCTGGGTTCGATATCAGAGAAATAGTCGAAGGTACGTAAATAAGCTCCATTCCTCTGCCAATCAAACGACACGCTAGTGCAGCACCAATGTGGCGAATGTTTTGATTTCCTTTACTTGATTAACTGAATGACCTTGTACACGGGACGCAACGCGTACTGCATTTTAGCGTTTTTGATCGTTGATATTAAATGAGGGGAACATTTTTCAAAATTACGATGAGTATTGTGACGACCCACAGACGATCCATCAATAAGGTGGAAATAAAGCCATATCTAACCGCGTTTAGGCATAAGCACACAAAAAAATATATATATATAAAGCCTAAAATATGACATTACTCAAAGTACTACGCAGAAGTGTGTTTAACATACTTCTGCTGCTCGTGTGTTAAAATGACATTTACATAACCAAGAATGTTAGTGGAAAGCTTTATGATAATTTTCACATAGTTGTGTGTATATGTGTGTGTCATTGCAACATGCAGACGTGTCTAACATGCACTTGTACCCACTTCATTTTAAAGCTTGGTGCAAAATATATTATGAAATTAAAATTTTGCCGCATTTATCTTCACTGCACCAACAGCAATTGAAACAGGAAACAACGAAGACCACTTTAAGCGACGGCTAAGCGCAATGCTCACCACCGTTCCCACCAGAGCGTGGGCATCGTTAGCTATCGCATGGGCTCCGCCATTCTCATCTTGTTACGTCGTTCGTGCACAAAATGCATTTAGCACCAAACTACCTTGTGAGCGGGAGTACCTACTCACGAATATTATCTGGACACGATACCAACACTTAGTCCTATACCCACTCTCTAAGAAAAAAGCGTCTTGCCGCACTAAAATAAATAATAATCAAAGAAAATCAACTGGCCAAAGCCCCCTCCTCCAACCGTTGATAAGGTATGTTTCGTCTTCCTTTCGCATTTCGTGCTAGCGCTTTTATCCGTACATCTCGTGACAAAGACGTTAACCAGCAAACACTTCTGGCGACTCCCCCTTGGGCATCAAAACATCGAGCAGACCTTCGCTATTCTTCTGTCTGGAGATCATCCCGCATGAAATGGTGCATTCGCGTACATTCCTTACATTGTGTGGCGACTCGAGCCATCGCTAACGCCGTCCAAGTAGCGCTGGTAACGTCTATTTGAACAATTCTACTTATCATCCGGCCCAGTTGGCGTCAAGATCGTCTTTTCGTTCATCTTCTTCATCTTCACCTAGCTAGGATATCTCCAGGGGCCTCCAGTACACCCCCACCGCGTGCCAGCGTCATCATCAAGAGCATAGCCCGGCAGCAAAATCACCCGCAATGTCGCTACGCGGCAGACACTCGTTGTTACAACTAGGCTGAAACCGCTATATCTGAACGGTCCGATTGAAGCGGAGGGCAAACGAAGTCACCATCCGCCTCCGTAATAGCCATAGCGTCGACAGGCAGATACTGCGCTGCTATCCCAGACGGAAGCAAAAGAGCCACCCATCACATCAGCTCTTGCGCTTGGTAAAGCTTTCGTTTACACTGGCATTTCATCTCCCTTTCTTTTTCTATATGTCCGATTTTCTCCAGCGCCCTCCTACGATCCCCGAACGGCAAAACGTCCAAGCAAACGGGTATCCACAATCGTACGTTGAGCAAGGATAAACGGACGCATCTCCGGCACAAAATCTCACCCAATTGACATGGCAAAGACGCACCTCCTTTTTCTTCATGCTTCGCCCACGACTTTGTCTAGCCTTCGGTCACTCGCCTCGTTTCACTTTATTTTGGCAGAGTTGATCACGCGGCTACGATGCACACCAGACCGAGCCAAAGTCGCGGCAAAAGGACAATTACACAGGTCGGTGCCGTTCAGGACACGCACCCGATGTGCACGAATAAATACAGAGGCCAAAGCACTGACAGTGATCGCGGTGAAACCCTCGCTATGGGGTCGTACGACGCTTTGCCGCAATTTCACTCAATCGTCCACACCCAGACAACGCCAGGCGCGTTGGTAACCGCTGTGTAAACAAATCAACTTCAAGATCGACTTTTGCTCCTCCAGAACCACCACAAGACATCGACTGGCTCGGTTACAGTCGTCCTTTAATGAAAAGACTCAAGCGAGAAATCACTTGTCCATTCCGGTGGGGGCTATTTAGACGGCCAAGACTTCTTCAACTGTGTTCTCCAAAATGAAGAAGACAGCTTCAGCTTCCATTTAGAATTTGATTCTGCGCCGCGTCTCATTCTGGCACGTCTCATTCGGTATGTTTGGTTTTTAAGCACAACGTAGTGTGTCTGTGTGTGTGTGTGTGTGTGTGTGTGTGTGTGTGTGTGTGTGTGATGAGAAGAAACCGATGAAAAAGTGAAGTCGCGCCAACGATTGTAAGTCTCCAACGTTTAAACGTCATTGACGTCGTTCGTCCGTTTATAAAGAACTGGGGTGGTGGTAATGGCTTATGCTCAGCCTACGGTGTCACGCTACCGTTGTCATGAGGGTATGCGCAGCAAACTCAGTAAGATTTAATAATGCTGCCAAAGACGGGGTCCAGAAACACAGGCACCCGGGGTAGGCACAGTGGTCAGAGTTACTTTTCCAAATATCCATTTAAATATCACCCAGTATAAAAAAAAACTTCAAAACATAAAAATAAGCACGTTTTTTCATAGCAAACAACTAACAAGGCGTGCAGTTTACGGGGTTCGGCCCAGCTGATAAGTAGATCATATCTGCGTCACTGTGCATCCTGTGTTAGGCTGAGCAAAAGAGACAAAGCTGATGGACAGTCTGCCTTGTTATAGTTACATTATGCGATAAAAAATTATTATTTTTATTACAAGAGTTAACATTATACCAAATATATCGTACATTTGTGCCGAGATTTAGGACTCGCGTACCCCTGCGCCTGTCGCTCATCTAGCGGTTGTTCAGAGAAAAAGAAATCAATCACGGGCGATTAGGTCGAATAGCTTAAACAGGCCAACAGTCCGACAACTCAATCAGCTAGAACGAATGAAATCGGATGGATTGGATTACAGACATGAGGATCATTTTCTGGAAGCCAGACTAAATGAAATATCTTTTGATAAGGTTCAACGCGGCCACTAACAACAGCGCATTGAGTTGTGCTAGAATGTAGCGATTAACGTGTGATTATTACACCGACGCGTACAGGTGCATACATTCAAGCCGTACCTTTCGCATCAAATCGCTGGTGTTTGGTACCTGTGTACAACACCACTGACAGCCACACTATTGATTGCGACGCCAACTAGAAGAAAAGAAGGAAATTTAAATTCAAGGTAAAGATGATTATGCAGCCACACGTATCTGCGCGTCGCTGTGACAAATACGGACTTTGTAATTTTTTAACAGAAGAAAGCTGTCTCTTGCTTGAACACGGCGTGTATCAACCTTACACACGAATAACGAATGCCCAAATCTAAATCCAGTTAGTATTACAGCTTGCATAACTTATTCATTCTTCCGTTCATTGTGAGAACTACAGTGTCATTTGTGGCAACGTAGTGCTGTCAGTGTTGGCCGGGCATGCACAGAGTGACAGGGGCATCCCCGGGGGCAATGGTTACTCGTCGCACGACTGCGGAAACAACGACAACACACTGCTACGATTCGTCGGGGAGGACAGCTTCATTTATTCGTTGCCGAATCTGTTGACGAATCTAAACGTAGATAACGTCCGTCACTCCAAACGAGATTCCGTAGTGAACGGTTGTTGTCCGTACAACTCACGGATTTTACGCACGTATTTTACTGCGTGACTGCCCCGCAATGGCTTGCGACAAATCAATACCCCGCCCGTCGCGTGAACTTCGCATAACGACAGAGATTCGCGGCATTGATAAAGCATATACCTACGTGTGTACGTATTTGGAAACAGCAAACTCGGGCACGTTGTTTTCGACGTGACGCCGTCCGCCGGCGGGGCGTAGCAAAACGACGAAGAAACACCGTTTGCTGGTGCAGCTGCTATCCGTCAGTGGCCGACATCAGCACCTACGTACTGGCAGCCCAAGAACTGGACATTAGCGATGAGAATCACATCACAGATTGGAACAGTAACCAGAAAAATGGATAGATTCGGTTTTGCTAAGCGATGGAATACCCTGGACACACATCATGGATGTCTGCGTTGTCACTACAACTTCCATTGTGAACTATCCAAACGGTCGTCGGTGGTCGACACCCGAAACACAGATGGTCCTTTGTGCTGCTGGACACTATTAGGTTTTTTCTGTATGTTGTCATATATATATATTTATACGTATACTTGTGTGCGGTTAGCGGAAAAATGAAAGAAAAGTAGATAGTACTTGGGATGAACTATCGTGCGTTTTGCAAAAGAGTTCGCACGACGACGTGAAGGCTGTGGTTTGTAGCTGATAATGTTATTATGTCTAGTGTCAGTTAAGAGGACACTAATCGCAGTGATTCTTGATGTTCCTCAACGTTACCATACCGAGCGAACAAGAAAGTGACCCTCTCGTGCTGTAAGCTCATCGTCCTACTTCGCTTAGCAAAAAGTCAAACTGGATTTGTTAAAATTCAACCCAGAAAATGTTTTCTATTAGACGAGAAACATAATGGTTTACTGCTCTAGTTTACGGCAATTGCTAGGCAGACTTTTTCCGTTGGTAAATGACATCGATTATTGCTTAGGAAATCTATGCTGAATATGATCATGGCTGCCGATCAGCAAAAATACTATCGTGTGCTATTTAGCTTCGACACGGTTTCGTCGGTATCATATTAAGCTCAAGAACTGTGGCTAAACCTCAAGGTCGAGGACGTCTCGTTTCCAGCAGTGATTGCTCAGCCCTGAGTCAACGAGCATACATATGTTAAAATCTTCTACCACAAGCCAACATTATCAGCCGTTAAAACCTGATGATTACCTTGTTCATGTAGCTATAAATCACAGTGACTGGTGGTCACTGTTTAACGCAGTTCTCAGACATCTTCTTATTTCACTGCCTACGCTATAACATGTATCTAATTATGAAACGCATACATGATATATCCACCTTTTGGCAGACTGCTCAACCTATTCAACTAGTTGGCTCCAGAACCTGTTAGCAAGCGCACAGATGATAACGGGCCGTGCGGCCACCGAGAGATGCTACTAATCGAACTGTCCACACATAGGAAGTGAACGCTGTGAAGATTGCAAGCGCTTTGTAAACAGCAGATGCGGGGGGCAGACGCTGTTGCCTTGACCTTCGCTGAACCCGACGCTTCAACCGATCTTCGTCTCATCCGCTGGATGACACTAGACGCTCCGCGAGAGCTAGGAGTGAAGACATTTCACGCTCCGGGACGAGGCGACCTGGCTGGGGTAGAAGACGAGACGCTAATGGTGGACGGTAAGCTATGTTCTGCGATGAGTATAACACGCGGCGGGTCTGACCGTAACGAAGGCGGTTTGACGAGAAGATTTCTCATCTTGAGAAATATAGCTGTAACAGAGACGCTATTTGATAGATCGCTTATTAAACGTTCAGCTAGGTACGGAAATAAAGAAGGCCACTTGTTCTGCAGTATAGGCAAAACCGTATTATTATAATGCACAATAGGCAATATTATGCATGGTCACATCATATATAAAACGAAGACTCTTTGTGAGTGTAAAAGGACGTCAATGTTCCCGTTAGAAATAGTTGAATCTGATTGTTTCATAGTTCATATACCAGACCTCTACAACGCGGACTCACGTGCGGTACCCGGAAGAACGCTGATATTACACAGTGTTTTTCCGTGTAAGAAGAAAAATCATGCTCCATTTATTGCTGATACACAGTTGCGTAGTGACCTGTGCATTTTCTTCGGTTGCGCGCAAATAAACATCTTTCAATGCTTTAAAGAGTTAATTGCCTTGTAGTAAGCGCCATTGAGCATCGCTTGATAGACAGCCCTCAGTATCCCTCTATGCTCGTTAGTTAGAAGGCGACTATAGAGCTACCAATGTAGACCAGTCCCACTTGTCTACCAGCACTAGTTAGGCAATCTAAGCATGCCACGATACATAGACCAGTTCCCACGAGTTAAATAATCCTAGAGCAGTATCTGAGTCTTTCTTGTAGAGTTATTAGTCATTTACGACCTCGATTGCACCTAACAACAAGAGCTTTTCGGAAAACTGGCAAACATTAAAGTAGGCGTTTATTTTATAAGATCCAACGCATTGTTGAACGTATCTGCTACACAATGGAGTCCAAGCAACAAAAAAACCAACCCAACAGAGCCTAATTGCAAACACGCTGGCTTTCATAGTCGACCCAAAGCCTTCGAGTAAACTAATTTGCTCCGGCGCTCGTTTTCGATGCGCGACAGGGGGAGGCGGTGTACGTGTAAAGGCCACTGTGTCAATGTTGTCGCAAAGCCAGGCCATAATTGGCCGAGAGATAGGTAGAGGGAGAGATAGAGAAAAAGGCATTTACCAATCGTTGCTTGATTGGTTTGGCCATCAACTCGCAATTTACAATTATAAGTTGCCTGTCGGCGATTGGACCCCGGGGCAGTGCATCGCCGTTCATTGCCTGACGGATTGTAATTATAACGGACCCACAAGCGAATTCACGATGCCTGCCTGCCGTCGGTTAACGTTGCTTCGTCACATCGACCTCTCTGATCGCTGGCCGACGCACGGATGTCGCTGCCCCGCGAAAACAAGGACCAAAACGGTTCCGACCAGTGAGCCTGTTCTAGCGTCTGATGCGATGTTGCCGCTCGGCATGGCAATGCAGTGGTTGCATCTCTCAGACCAGGATGGGCCTATCTAACCCCTAAGGCTTGCCCAAGGCTGCATCCAACCGTCATTTACAACGTTGGGAGTCGTTGCAATGGCGAGATTGCGTTGAACGGAAAAAACGACACCGGCTCCCGACGACGCAAACGGTTTCAACGGTTAGACTCAATAATGGAGTGTATCATCACCAGATTTCGTCAGGCAAGGCATTCGTCATTAACGCCAAGATTATCACTATCATTATTGCCTAGACGCATGTTTATATCGAATAAATGCCTAGAACCGACGTCGGTTCACGCATGTGGCGTGACGTGCGTTAAAAATCATCTATACAGAGATCGCCGTCGATAGACAGACCGATTTTCGGCTGCTTCTGATACAGTTCTGACATTAGCGCGTGCCTCGGTAATGGATGCAAACTCTTCGTTCGTCAGTTTGTTGCAGTGTGGGATTGAATGCGGGATGATTCGCTGACAAGTCGATGCTACCATGAACCATCATCAGCCTTCTACGCGAAATGTGACCGGAAGACCTGAAGAGCGTCGTCTCAATCGAGAGACGAGGCACTACTTGAATACACCAAGGGAGACAAAACAAAAAGGTCAATAAAAGCTTGCTTCTACCAACCAGCCTAGTGTTACAGCAGCATTGCTTATACTTTACCTTAGGTGGTACCATTGATGTCGTTGTCGAAATTCACCAAAATCTCAGCCACTGACGCGAGAATTCCGATTTGTGTCGCACCACACACCAGCTACCAGACTCCTTTGGTGTTGGTGTTGTTGCATGATTACCATGATGCACATCTTTTGAGTCGCAGCAAGTTTTATGCGGCTGCTGGTTGGTTTAGACTATTCTACAGATGAACAAGCTCTGTTCAAGCTTGCCTGCTAATTGACGTGTGTGGTCGGCGTTGTTTTGCGATGACTACGCCCAATGAATATAAACTAAGTGTTACCCTTATCATTCTGATTCCGACTTCCTATTCCCCAACCCGTCCTAATGTTAGCACGTACAAGTATACTCATGCTAGGAGCAATTGACACTGCGATAAAACAGAACGACCGCTGAGCGTATACTAACTGCACCAAAAGCGCCAGCTAGGACGATCGTTCGAAAAAACAGCTGGACAGCAGCGCAACAGCATATGACAAGCTAGTTTGACATGGTGAACTGCATGCAGTTCTGGTACACAAGCGAGGCGATAACTACTTCGGATCTCTGACCAACGGAATCACAGACTCATCACTCTCTGCTGATGCCAACAGGGAGCTGGTGGTACCGACATGACCCTGTCATCCGATTTCCAGCTGCCACGGCCTTTCATCCGAATCATGGTAACCCTTTAACCTTGACGATTTCGGAGAACTGAAAAAAATGCAAACGAATCTCGGGATGCAAACTAGAAATGCTGATCTGAGAAACGGCAGAAATTGACAATCTACCGTTTTAATGCACGGTGACAGCTCATCGACATAGTCGTCGACGGATTAGCCACTTTTTTTCGCTGCCAAGACGTGTTCGGCTCCGACACCAGTGTCGGAGTCAGATATTCCTGAGCAATAAGCATAGCTGAGGGGCTGGCGAAACATCTCGTTGAAAGCCTTTAAAGCCCCGGGGTTAAAGATTTTGGGCGGTTCTGGTGCGCGGTGCGCTTCGTCCAACAATTTCCTATGCACACATCCCCACTAGACTCAGTTGTTGTTCGGTTCATGAGCCATAGAAACACAAGCATCTGTTTCAAGCTGCTGGTTTTAGGCGACTTATGCTGCCAGACGATATTGGTGTCCGAAGTCGCCAAGTTGTTCTTGTATCACTTGGCTTACGCTAGCGTCCGATACGTCCGTGCGCCGATAGTTATCATACGCAACATATAAATAAAACGAACACACTTATTAAACAACACAACTGAAGGGCGACTAAAGGGAGAATCATCTTTCCTGCCTTAGTGGGCACTGCGGACTTCGGCAGGGTTAAGGATACGCATACATCGACGCCGCAGACAAAACAAGGTCAAATAGATAATGTATATGAGATGCCCCTACCCAGAGCGAAGCGGTTAACGCTGCAGCTTTCCTTTCTTGAGCTTCTCATGGGCAAAAAGAAACACATTACTTCACTGTCTCCTCGAGCACCCATTGCAATACCGACTTTCCTTACACAATGTCGTCAGAAAATTTGTGACTGCAGTTCCTGAGAGACGAATTAATGACCGGGTATGCGTGCTAACAATATAAATGCTGCAGGCACACAGGTGCCGAGCACATATCGCAGCGTAGACGAGTTACGAATTAAAGAAAACGTCGAGGGTATAACTAAGCCACGTCAAGTCGGACTCACAACGGCGTTGCCTTTGTTAAAAATCGCTTGGTGGCTTCGCAACGCAAGAACATTGGAGATTCTCCAGAGAGTCAAACGCGTTCACCGTCATGTGTCGTTATATACGTGTACAACGAGAGGTCTTCGATACCTCATGAAGTCAACTTTATTCTGTGCTGCATTTCAGATTGCTGTGATAGTGTTAGGATTTATCTGCTATGTTCCTTGCCGACGTTGGACCCATATTTGTCGTCGCTTGCGGCGAAGCTCCAGAAGGCCTTTCTATTAGCTCGACTCACGCTTTCGTTGCGATTCGATATGTCCTTCGCAAACGACTCTTTTTTATCTTCGTTAGATGGACTTTGTTTGTCGCCTTCCCCGCCTGGAGAATCCTCGGACGCTTAATTTTATTTAATCTGGTCAAACATCTGTCCATTCTTTCTTGAATAAGTACATCGAATTGTGCCTGCCGACACGATATCTGCCACTCTGATAGATATAAATGGTTATTGTTTACTTCCGTCGGCTCGAGAAATTTTTTATTTAAATAAGAGCGCAAAAATACAAAGTTCCCCGAAACGCATTAGGGAACCATATTTATTCACAATTTTATTATTCAAAAACACTATGCCCGTTCATAGGTGGCGGTCCGCGTTTTCTTTACGACGCGTATCGTGTTTGGACTTCTGGAGTCAAATATATATTTATCTGTCTCTTAAGCAACTGTTCAATTTACGCTGTGCGTAATCAATCTGAATCGCTATTTGTTCGAGAAAACACGCAATACACGGACGTTCACTTGTATTCATTGTACGAACGTATATTGCTCAATTCACTTCCACTCAAAGTGGGTGCGACTTCACTATCGCCAATTGAGCTAGAAGAGCACAGCAGCAATTTCATACGGAAGACATTTTAAACCAGTAAATTGATTGCACCACACTAGGAGACACGTAGTCATTGAATGGCTACGGGAAGCTGAAACGATTCAAGGACTTTACCAGGTCCACGGCGGCATCGCGCCAAAGTGACAACGCTACATCACAATCCACAAGCAATTTTAAAAGGCTTTCCAACTGTTACCATTATCACCACCACCTCGTCTTCATTGGGGATAACGTAAATAAGACATCCACTTAGATAAATAGAGCTTTTTATTGAAGTTCTCGTTGTTTAGGCCCGTCGCTATCTACGAGACCTTCATGGACTGATTTTCGGTGCGTTGGTAGCATTGCTGCAGCACACGGCCGCCCGTTAGCGGAGGAAAATCGCAAACTACAACGTACCATGGAGCGTCACCTCACTTCACTTGAGACCGTATTACACCCCGATAAACTCGCACAAACAAACACGAGTAAAAAAAAAAACGGCTTGCCTGTGGAGCCATGTGCTTAACAGCGTTCGCTAGCAACCAACGTTGGGGCTGGAAGCCACTCGGGCCGTCGACCACCGCCTGTTGGCGCCTGAATCCCCGGCGCTCCGTTGTCATCGTGAATTTAGCGCCATCTCTGTCTGAGCTGAATGGTCGACGCGAATCGTTGTTCAACGGTTACGTTTTGAGGAAGCGCCATTAGCGGAGCTGCACGGCCGCCTGCTATGGCGTATGTGTGTATGTAGTTAGTGAACGGGCCCGGAATAGGAGGCACAATGTAAGAGAAAGACGTCAACACTCTTCTTTAATCTTTTCTTGGACTTCAGCGTCATCAGTTTCTTCGCAAGCGGCTGGTGTGACATCCATTTGCCTCCCTTAGAAGCCTGTTGGCTTACATATTATAGCAATCTCGTCCCAGTCGACGCTACCGTTGTAACCTCTGTCGGCCGATGAAAAACTATGATACTTGGCCCATATATATATATATATATATATACGAGCAGATTCAAAAACAAAAGTTGAAGGTACCAAATTCAGTAAACTCCAAGTTTATCAAAAAATATACAACACGCGAAAACATTATATATATATATATATATATATATATAAACACAGAGATTAAAACTTCACATTGATGGTCAAATATTTTAAATTCTCTATTTCCCTGTATTCTAGCTCTGCTCTTTTTTTGGATATTTAACGTATTGTGTAGCTATTGTGCGATGGTGTGACCAGTCGTACGTAGAAACTAGTATTGACTTTGAGCGTCAGTCACACTCTCCTTTGTCACACCAATTAACAATCTACTAAACATCTTTTGCATTATCTTAGAATCAAAAATCGATGAGCAGCGATCTTAAAATAGGTAATCGATTCAAACGATTGCCACTGTATTCTAGCACCCTATGTTTTCTACGCAGCTAATATATGATAGCGAAAGCTACGAAACATCCAACGTCCTGCCCAGTCAAGCGTATCTTAAAGCAAAAATAACAGCCCCGTTTACCATAACCATAGTGTACAGAGCGTCTTCCTAAGTTAACCTCTCTAGAGGCCCTCGGCGTTTAAAGCTAGGAATTGGTCAAACATTGCTTCGAGCAAGCTTAAGTACACAAAGGGTTAAGGCGTAGAAACAATATGTGGCCCTAATAGAAATTCGAACATAAGCGGCCAAAGTCTTCAGCCACTGTCCCCCAAAAATAAAAAACATACATGGCAAGCCAGCTTTAGACGCTCCGTTTTCCCCGAACTAATTAACCGCCTATGACCTGGCCACTTAACCCAGTTGGCCTCAGTATTCACACATTGTCCGGGACATCAGGGACAGCTCAGTGGTTCTTCCTGGCTCTACGGTCCGATGTTCAACGCTTTGTCACTCAGCGTCCTGTACCGGCTCCTTCGAAGCGTGGCCAACGGTACAGACATGATACCACTAATGGCCGCATGAATCCGCAATCCGCGCTGTGTCTTCGGGTATAATTAGCCTCACGAACTCAGCAATTCACATGGCGACAATAACCAGCAAAACTAACCGACGCGTAAGCGGCGTGTTTCTAGCCACGAATATGACCGGTTCCCCACTGCTCGTACACGTCACTCATAAATTTCACGAAATCAGCGTCTTCCTTGTTGGGCTCGTGTCCCCACCGCCATGGCATTCATTCTTTTGAGCTTGAGCATCATGCAATGGCAAGCCATACCATGACAATATGGAGGCCCGTAATGTGTGAAGACAGTGTTGCGGCGGTCGGAGCGAAACGCGTGCTGCAGAGCTCGAAGCTGCACAGCTCGGGGCTCTCAACCCGGACGTCTGCCTACGGTGAGACCGTGCGTCACCGAAATGTGTAATCGTTATTCATTAGTTGCTTTGCTCGGCTTAACTGACCGCGACGGGCTAAGGTTCGTAGGTGGGTGAAGGACGAAGCAGGCTAGCAAAAGAGTTCGGAAGAAGCGTCAAAAATTCCAGAGCAAATAGTTATAATGTATTCAGCTTGCCCGCTAAAGTGTCAGCTTACAACGGCGTTGATTGTTGCTCTATATTTTTTTGAGAATAACAACGACGAGATATCCGTATCTAGAATCCTCTTTTTCATTGGCAAGCTTTTTCCACAATGCCTCCTTTTCTAGCGTCTATTCACATTAATTACTGCCCGCCAGTAGTCCACATTGTGAAGATTACGATGACGGCGCTCTTACGACCTAGTTATTTAAAATCTCACTATAGTGATATGTAATAAATTAGATAAACTAAGTCGACTGAAATATAGAATCAAACATGAAGCGATACGCAAAGCCTATTATTGAACATTATTTGGTTGGAATATCATATGGTGCAAAATTACCAGAGAGAGAGCAAAACACAAAGTTGCATCGAGTCATTATACTGACACGAATGAATGAACCCATGTAAGCAATCAAAATCCTACCAGAGACTGTAATATTTATATAGTGCACTTTATTTTCTAATAAACGAAAATCACGCACCAAATAAGAACATATATATATATATATATATATATATATATATATATTGCAGCGAAACAAGGAAACTTTATGAGTAATCATATAATTGGCACATGTCAGCGTCTACGTATCACACCATACGAATTCTCAGAACTGTGTCGTTGAACATTTTTTTGTATGATGACCCTCGACACACTCCTGAGAATCGGTCTGGTGTGTTACGTAGCCGCTGACATGTACCATTTATGATTACTCATAAAGTTTTCTCGCTTCGCTTCTTTATATATACTCTTTATTTCTCTTTCACATTTTGCATGTAAATACATACGATTCTGTTGAAGCTTAAATTGTCATATTACATTCCGGTATGACGTTAAGCCGGTACCATAAACCTGAGCAGTTTATCAGATGAACCAGCGTGATTCCACTCGTACTATTTTTGGGTCATTCTAAAATATGCCACATCAGCAGCACTTTCTACTAAAATCACAAAATTTGATCAAGATGTAAATGTTTAAACCTCGATCACTTAAGTCACTCGTATATTCTCAACGAGAAGATATTCAGACGTGGTCCCGTTTATATCACTAAGTGTAATTGTTTAATCTTAGTTATTGTATATATGACATAGATTAAATATGTAATATTATAAACTACTATTATTATTATTATCATCTTACAGTAAGGCTGTTCTCGCGTGCGAACGAGTTTAAATAAAGGTATTTTATAAGTCACACATTATTTTGTACATGAACTATAACGTGCAAGACAAGGAGAACAACAGGTCTATAGTACGCAATCTTCTCTGCAGAGGTATTTCTGCATCTTTCTCTAATTAACTTCTTATTGCAGACGAAACCACCGGTAACCTAATGTTTAATTAGTCTTCATAAAACTACCTACTACGTCAATTAAAAAACAATTTCGATAATTCGTAATTGGCGTCATCTCAGTCACGATGACTCCTTCCTGAACCTATGGGATGTTCCGCTATTTCCAAGCCATCGACCCAATTCGTTGTGCGCCACCACCAAATCAACTAATCAACACTCAACTTAAAATTACGGCCGAAGCAGAGGAGCGGCAGTGGAACAAGTTACTACTCGACGGAAAGCCTCGTCAGCCGACACGACCAATCCCGACTGTTTCTGTCAGTTTCGCAAAACGTATGCCTCCCTCCATGGCCAACTCTGGTCGATCGGCAGCCGCCCTGACAGCGACGAGCACCGATGGCGGCGTCTCTAACCGCTGTCTGTTGTTTGCTACAATGACTTTGGCAATCTTCTATTCTCGTACGCCTCCATCGTTCAGCCCCACTAACTCGTCGCTGTTACTAGAGTAGCTCGTATTACAGTTCGTCATCTGTTTGTTATCAGACGTCGGTTGCGCCAGCCCATCGAGTTCCCCCGCCAAATCGTTCTCGTCTCCCGGCTGATCTGGAAAGCAGCCCAATTCACTATACGTAGACCGTCATTGTCGCACCCGCAGCAACGACTAGCCGGACCGATGGATTTTAGCAGGTCGCAGCGGATCCAAGGCGACGCCGAATATCGATCCAGCCGGTGTCGCTCACACCACTCTGACCACGGCTGAACCGGCGCCACGGCGGTGACGCTCTATTTTACGCGCCACCTCTACTCTTCTGGCTTGCCGCTGGCCTGAGTTGGTGGGGCCTCGAGTGAAGACATGCACAAGACATTGTCGCTATCACCGACCCGGCTGGTAACGCCGTGAATGGACGTCGGTGACCAACGGCCCATCTACCGCGGCGGTTGTGATCCACACAACGACTAACCGAAGAATAGGCTGTATCTTGCGGAGCAGCTGCTATCTCCACGGCGAAATTGTCACATCCGACTGTCACATGGGATGCCGACCATTACACTACAGAGTTTCTTCGGTACACATGAAGGACCGGCCAGAAGGACGAAGGCACGTCCACGAACAGGTCCGTCTAACGTAGCGTAGTTACGTTGTCACTGCGGCGCGGCGCGCCAAATAAAAATAAACACTACGAGATGTATCATATGTAAAAATACAGAAAAGAAAGAGTGCTAAATGGCAGACACCAAGGTACAATATGCGTCTCGCCATACGTAACTCCAATTCATTGAAATTCGGGATATAAATCAATCGTATAGAAGTCTTGCGCAAAACATAACAAAATGAAGCTTAGCTCGATTTACAGTCCGTGTTCTGCAGTATTGTACGCTGATAAATTCTGATCTGCAGCATTACTAACGTTTTAATAACAAAATGCCTTCTTAATATCCCATTGTTATTGTAGAGTCACACAAACTTATTCGAAGCTTCCGTGCAAAACGTCCCACGTTACTGTGTGAGATAAAATTTTCTTATCAAAAGAGAAGAACGAAAAATTTTCTGATATAAGTGCCTGTAGCCGTTTTTATCCTCGTTTCAAGATCGATCACACCATAGAAGCGAGGGCTTGTCACTGGCTAGCGTACGCGTATACCATCCCATTGAGTCAGGTCACGCTGTCAACATGTCCGCATCCCTCGGAGAACTGTGTGAATGGAGCCTACTACGAAAAAATTCCGAAGAAGACATTCATCGGATAGTTTAAGAGGGCGTATGCTTTCTCTCCACTCCAGCGACGTGTGGATCTTCGTACACGATATGTTGGACGCACTCTCAGGTAGGATGAACTACTGCCACCTACATATTAGTCCAATCAAAAAAGACAACGAGCGCAATGTTAACATGAGTAGACAGCGAACAAAACCCTGGAATGCATCCCCGTAAATATAGTTCGAGACGAACAAACTAACAGGCGCGATGCTGAGCCGCTCGCGACCCAGGTATAGGACATCCTTCGGCATTCGGAACGGCTTTTCTTATTTTTTTTTCGGGGAACCCACCTTTTCCACTGGCGTTTCCCGAAACCTCATACGATGGTAGCTGCACGGTGGTCGAAAGTAAGGCGAACGCCTGGAAAACGACCTGCCAACTTGGCGGAATGAGTTGTTTGCTAACCACCTGCTTTATTCAGCACTGTGAGTGACGAATAGCAATTACCCAGCCGATGTTCGTACCGTAAACGCCGTATTATTCCGATGGCTAAACAGAAAGTCGAAGTGCCTTAGGAACTGCACCTAGGGCAAAGATAACTTCACAAAATAACGAGTAGAAAATATGCCTAGGCGGGTGAAATGATGAGAGAAACGCTGGAGTACTTTACGTATGATGCTATCGTTCTTTCGCCTTAGGTTGACTGTGTTTTCACGCGCAGTCGATGTTCGTGGCCACGCTGGAGAGAAATGCCGGTAGACAGAAACACTGTAGACACAGTCAAACAGAGCCACCAAACGTGGGTGCAAGGAAACAAAAGAAATCGCTACACTGACAGATGTCGAAGATGATTACCATAAACGCTGCTATCACGATGCTTCATCATTACGGTGTTCAATTTTAGATGGGTCGCGCGCGTGAGGAGCCACTTAAACACATTGAAATAGCGCATTATCTTGAGACTACCTTGATATGTGATTAGCGATTCAGCTAACGCAGTTGTAGTACGGCAGTTTCGCATGATATCGATCCAAAGATCAGAGTGCCACAAGAATAGCGTTTTACACTATTTAGCTACCTAGCAGCGATCACTTTTACTAATAAATAAGAGTCGTTTAAAAAAGGTATTACTGTACAACACCGCCCAATGCTCTTTGCTAGAAACGTAGCAGATTTCAGCGCCAAAGCTAACATATCTTGCTATGGTATATATCTAGTTTAACGATCAGTGCACGTTTGTTTGACGTTTAAAGCAATACAGGGCACATATTGAAGATACCAGGACAAAACACAGCCTATAAATAGACATGTACCTTACATATATAATTATATATATATATATATGTATATAAATTTATGCACATAAATTTACATATATATATATATATATATATATAT
>MNPL01003693.1:0-14441 GCA_002081605.1 Tropilaelaps mercedesae | reverse complement strand
TATATATATATATATATATATAGCTTAGCTAGTTGAGGTATCATATGGAAGGATACTAAGCTGTTTATCAGTTAATTGATCCTCACGTTTTAGATGCGCGAAATCGCCCTTCAAAATGTTTCAAAAATGTTAGTACTGCTACGAAACATCCGTTTCTCCGCTGTTGTTGATACCTCACTTAGTTGATTATTATTGAAATTGTAAGTACACCAACTTACTTCAGTGTCGTTCTTGCTGTGGTGGCATTACAACTGTTTCAAGTGACAACAAAATCTCAGTCCTTAAGGACAGACGCAAAGGGCAGATGCAGCCTAAGTGAATGTCTTAGAATTTACGCAATTCTCATGTACGCGTCGTACCCCGATAACAATGTTTTCAGCGGGAACAACGTGCGCCTCATCTGAAAGCCGACGTGTAAGATCTACGCGACGCTGGCCTACATCTGATTCCGCTGTAACGGCCTCAGCAGTCGACGAAGACCCCACGGCTACTGAGTTCTAGTTTGACAGGTTCCTGCTCGGAAAAGTGTTTTGCTCGCGAAAAACCGACGACGAGGCACTCGCAAGGCGATTCGCTTGCCAGGACGATGACAGTAACGAAAACAGAGTCTTCCCACGTAAGCGGCTCTCCAATGAGTCTAGCGTTCAGCCGTCCATTGGCGGGCGGTCCGAGCCGAGGTCTAAGACGAAGACAGAAGGATGAAGGCTCACCGGGCAAGCACGCTTTTCCCAGACTCATCGGCGTTTCTTCTCGACGCCGTCGATAGCTGCCGTAATCTCGCCAGCGTTTAACGTTGACGCTTCGGACGAGTCCAACGCAGATGTGAATGAATGGCTTCATATTAGAATGGTTCTTCTTGTTCTCAAATATAAGACGCTCTTCCACTCGGCAGGTTACCGACTTCACCAGCGCCAGCGGTGACCGCCGCGCTGATCTATTTACAGAGCGCGATACCTCGGTCGCGATGTCTGCACGAGGCCATATCGCAGATCGCCATTAGACGTAACACTGACACGTCACATAGGAAAATATGCCGATGTAAGATACGAGGGAACGGACGCTGGCCCAGCTGTTGCTGCTGCTGCTGCTGCTGCTGCTGCATGTCGCTATGGCGTAATCGGTGGTTTAATTACTATTCGCATAGATCGGACGACAACCGCCTGTTCATTTGTCAGGGAAGCAGTTCGGCGCTAGCGAACTAAGAATGTTACCAGTCAGGCTAAGTGTTATGTTTTTGCGATTTTAGTTTTCGTTCTTCTGCTACGTGTACGTACGGGGAAGGGGGCTTTTTCTACGTTAGCGAGTGCGAGACCCCCCCGAGTGTGGTCTCTTGTGCATTCGGTGTGCTTCCTGCGACAGGACGCACAGGACGATTGGCGACTGTCGATGACTGTCGTGCTTGAAGCGAAGCTATCCAGCGACGAACTTCATCCAAATACCGGAAGTGATGCCTGTAGAAGTTCTCAGATTTCTTCCAGATGCTTGAAACGTCGTCATCCTCGTTCATGACGCACGACAGCTACACGAGGTCGGGAAGCGGCCACCTTTGTGGGGCAAGCGTAACACTTTTCCGGCATTACGTTGTGCACGCACCGCGTACGTAGAGTCCTGGTACAGAACGGAAGTGGTAAAACTCGTCTTGCACGCCGGCCTGCTCGAATAGTCGCTCGATATCGCCGGTTCGCTGCTGCTGCGTGTCGGCGTTTTGCTCAGCGACAATTAATGCGGAGTTCACATTTTCTGCCGGACTGACTCGACGCGTCTGGATTGTTTTCCACAAGCCGGTGGGGGAGGGAGCGGTGTTTCTAGAATGGCGTCGCACTCTTCGGCCGCGATACGCGCACTCCACAGCGAAATGACGTGAGCGCGATCTTCTTCGAACTGGAGAAACCGAAGAATGTATGACGGCCAGAGGCGAAAAGCACATCCGTCTACGTAGATCATCCTGTCTTCACTCTCTCATGCAAGCGTCATTCACGCGCACGTACGCGAATGCAGATCACGACGAAGAGAGGGGGCGCGCTTTCGGAGTGCTGAGCTAAGCCATTGGTTATCGTGGGTTTTCATTCTATATTCAAGTCATCATCGCGTCATGACCGCGTTTCAACGGGGGCGGTGCCGTTCGCCGCAGACAATCATCTGGCGACGCGCGCACGGTCAACGGTACAGGTCAGCGACGGAAGCCTTACAGAACTGCCGGCATGAGTGTGCACATATATATAACTATAATCTCTCACTCTCTCCCTATATATATATATATATATATATATCATGCAGACATCACATGAATCTGCTACACTGATTTCGAGTAAAGGCGATATCACAGAGAGAGTTGTTCTGCGACGTGTTTTTGTGACGCTCTCGCAATCGCAATGCCTGCCTAGAAGCGCGGGACGAGCTTGAGACGATGCATCTCGATGTGGTGGTGGTGGTGGTGGTGGTGGTGTTATTTGTTCTTCATCTGCGTTATTCTATACTTCAGCTTATGAAGGGACTAGAACGGATACTACTGCTACTACTACTGCTACTGCTACTGCTACTACTACTGCTACTACTACTGCTACTACTACTGCTACTACTACTACTACTGCTACTACTACTGCTACTACTACTGCTACTACTACTGCTACTACTACTGTTACTACTACTGCTACTACTACTGCTACTACTACTGCTACTACTGCTACTGCTACTACTACTGCTACTGCTACTGTCAAGACGACAGTCGACAGTGGCAAACTCTGCATTCCCCCAAGTGCCGATCTGTTGCGTAGTTGACGTCGTGCGTCCTAAGCGGTATTCTCGGGCGCGATCTTAACTGTGCTTGGCGTTACGTTCGCTTGTAGACACGCGAGCGTCATACAGTCGAGCGTCATACAGTTTCCTTCTGATGTCGTTTGTTGTAAATACGCTTCTTGTCCGACGGTTGCATTTTTTCAGACGTTGTCGCAACGCGAGCGCACATCCATCGACAGCAATGGCAGAGAGCCCGTCGTCGGATAGGCGTCGTTCAAACCTGACAAGGTCGTCCAGAAGTGCGTGCTTTTGCCCCTACATGGCAGTTAGCGCAACTTGCCCCTCGACTGCCCCTGTGCACTGCGGTCCGGCCATTACCTGCTGGCCATCTTTGTTAGTCGGGCGCCCTCTCTGAAATATTCATCGCTCAACGGGTGTAACTGAGGAAAACCACCAGAAATCCGCGCGTAGATTGAGTGCGGCCCAGGCAGGCGTACGAGGACCGAAGGGAAATTGGCGTCGGGGCAACAGCGTCCGATGGAAAAGTCGGACAAACGCCGTCGAACCGCTCCGCTGAGCCTGCAAATGCTCGCGATGGCCGCGCATTCGGGGCGAGAAGGGAGAACAGAGCGGACGACTACCACCGACAGCGCCAAACTGGTTCGGAAATAGTTGCCAAATTCGACGGCGGTGTTCGCTTGGCCTATCGACCTGGGCGGGTTGCCTAGACTTCGGCCGAACCAGTTGGGGTGCGGTGTCGCGCGTACGAAACTCCGCAAAAAACAACTCTTGGCCACGAACAACACCGACGCCGGAGCCAGCGCCAAGAGCGGCGTCGGCCGGCCGCGCGCCACTCGGGCGCAAGTTGAGCAGCAAAACAAGCACAAATGCACAACCGGCGCAGGCATCCGGCAGGAAAGTCCACCGTGGCAACCGCAATGCCGACTCAGAACAGCGGCGGTCGCGTCGAGGGACGCTGGAAGAGGGCGATAAAGGGGACTCATTCGTTGTTTGAATCATGATCATAAAAGATGCTCGCGTTAAAAACCGTAATGACGCTCTTTGCGCCGACGACAATGGTGGCGGCGACCGGCGCTTGCTGGGGCCAAACAATAAACACATTGTTCGGTCGCATACCAAATTATATATATATATATATATATGAATAAAAAGAGAAAGCAGAGAGGCCAGCTTCCAACTCTCTGGGAGGAAAAATAATATCGTGGAGGAACACAGTTTCAGCTGATGCCATTCAGTGTCGCTCAATGGCTCCTTAGGTACAGAGGAATAGCACGAAAGGAATATCCTTGTTTCCGTCGTCAGAGACACTGGCACACAGATGGCGGAGCTGAATAACGGTTCGGACGAAGTCAGAACTGCTAGAGAGAAAACAAGCACGAGAGATAGAGAGAGATAGAGAGAGAGACTTTTCCCTGTCCTATGATCTAGTCGATGGGGGAAAATGAATGGAAAGCGTACGTACCGAACTTTTGCCAATACGCGGCCACCTGATCGAGGAGACCTCGTCTAGGCGGGTGTTCTCTGGCCGCGAGAAATTGACGTTGACTAATAATAACTGAGCCGAGCAAAAACCAGTGGACATTAAACTAACTGGTCGAGTGTTTTTTTTCGATAACGATGAATCGATTATGGCGATAGCATCAGCCAATACGCGAGCACGCCTGTACATAACGGAGGCTTCGTATTGTGAAGTCCTCGTCGGATCGATTCACTGGACTGCCTGATCAGTAGGCTCTGTCCTAACGGGCACGAGCTCTGAAGCCACGGTTCCGGTTTTGAAACGTATCCAGGATACGCTACGAAGCGAGAGACGAAGACGGTTTCGTACAGCTTTCGCAGTTCTCTGACTGGCGGTTGTAGCTGCGATGATTATAACTTTCGTGCTTACGACATGAGCTGGCAATCGACAACGGACGACAGAAACGTTAGTACGCCGTCGGCCACGTATAACGCGTCCTAATGCTAATTGCCTCGATGCTAATTGCTTGGCAATTTCGCATTTGCATAATACCCGAGCCCACTGCTTCTCCGGGGGCATTTCTGCAGGGACATCCCACACTGAAGGGACGACCAGCTAACCTAACCTAAAAAGATGCCCTTGTCCACAAGAAATGTCCTGCCGCAGTGTCATGTATCCTGGACGTTTGACGGGACGACTCCAGCGAACGGGCGACGCACTCAGATACCAGCACGAAGATCTGTCCTTGAGACTGATTGGCTTAGCCAATCAGATACGTGGCGAATATATTTAGTAGCTTCGTCGTTTCGGTCCTGTGTTGCCATAGTTACCTCGGCTGGCCTTCGACAGCTTTGTTCGACGTCGCGCCGCGACGTCCGATTGCGGTGTTTACGCGATAGCAGTGACCGCATCGTTTGACAGATCAGCGCGCGACTAACGCGACTACGTTAGACAAACAAATCCAAGCCGAATTTCGTAATCGACGTCCACCTGCCTACTCCGATATCTGCTGGTTCGCGCAGCGCAGACGAGAACTTTCCGATTTCACCGGCTCAGGCGATGACGCCGCGTCACTCGGCAGCGTCGCTCGATCAGGCCTAATTGAAGGTGTCCCGTCGACAGTATTTCAACGCCAAGGTCGATTCCAGCGGCGGGACGAACGGTCCGAACGTACGGGAATGCTAAAAACGCTCGAGTTGTTTGTCCTTCTCGCGTTGTTCTTTGTGGTTTTTTTTTTTTTTCTCGCTGTTTTACAATAAACAGAAACGAGTCTTTTTCGGCGATCAATTAATTGATCAAGCCCGTCCGTCAGACTTGGAACGAGCCAGCCAAACCCGTTTATTCACCCGTTACGAGCCACCGATAGGAATACTCCTTTCCGTGTGGTGGTGGTGGTGGTGGGGGCCCAGCTAGAAATCGACAGGGTCCCGCGAACGAGAGCGCAATCCGTCCGGTTCCTCGAACAGGCCAACGATCTGAGACCTTGGATCAAGGGCCTGGCGTGCTCCTTTGGCCGCATTCGTATTCGGAGCTGTTATCAGAACGAAGCGAGAAATCTTCACTATCGGATGACTATCGGTGGAAAAAGAAAGCATAAAGACGATAAACCAGTCAACGGGACAGCGATTCGACAAACGAGTAACCAACTACGTTTGAAAATCGACTTCATTTGAGCGGATTGGACGCGATAGAGCGGCCTCTACTACGCGTACGTTCAAGGTCCGAGTAACTAAACTCGGCCACTTTAAGTGCAGATAACGTCCTTCATCGACGTCCTTCATCGACGCTACGAGACAGAGATAGGTTCCTCCGTAACGCGAGGTGCTAGACCGTCTCATGGACGATAGCCAAAGCGGGGAATTTCGTTCATGTGAAAAACGGACGTTCTTATTTGTTGGAGCTTCTCGAACGCGAGTGACGACGTCTGTGATAAGAAAAATAATAAACATACTCGACAAGGAGGCGGAGGCGGAGGGAGGAATGTATCTACTAAGAAGCAGATGCAATCGTCGGATGTCGTTTGTCCGAGCCAGTGTTGGTGACCGTGTCCATCATAAAGGGAAGTCTATCGCTGAGAAGGAACAGTCAACGCGTTCGGCTATTAAAGAAACTTTCGCCGACTCACAGTGGCCAAATGCACTATCGACTCCCTACGCAGTAGACCGAGTTCACGGAGTCAGGTAGACGTCGTTTTGCGTCCCGGCCAGGAAAAAAGACAGCGACAAGCTGCTCGTCAGCGGTAGACACGTTAACCCGACACGAAACGCAGTTCTCGTCAAGGCACCGCCATCACAATCCGTTGAGAGCCGTCCGCCGGCGTTTCGGTCCATTCCATCGTCATCAGGCAGTCGCGACGCTGTACGGGGAAAAACACAGTTTTCTTCGGTGGTTCCCCTCGTTGAGTGTTTTTTTTTTGGGGATGAGCCTCGCGCCGCGCCGAACTGCACTCGGCCACAGCAGAGCCACCAGGGAGTTGGCGTTCGCCCGTCGTTTGTTTATGCGGTCGATTACCCAACGGCGAGCGACAACGGTAAACAGGCGACGTGAATAGATTCCACAGGTACTCACTCGACCTTCGGAAAGATGTGGGTGTCCGTTTAGTCGCGGTCGAGCAGCGCGGCAGAAACTCCGCGGGCCCGTCGTGACGCGCCGGCCGAGTTTCGAGCCACACATTTTCCATGATCATATGAAGACGATGCGCGAATGCAATCCGTCAAACGACGACGCGTGATCCAATCGACCGATCCGATTCGAAAGTCTACGCACGTCAGGACCCAACGCAAATACATTCGCACAATACGAAATGTTTACGCTGTTCGTACTTAAACGCGCTTTCTTCTTCTGTTCCGAACAATGACACGAAGAATGAAGAAGGTGTAGTAACGCACTTGCGGGACAACACCGGAGAAAACACGTTTGCGTCCCACAGACGTCTAGCGAATGCGCTAGAACTTGACGGTCGGGCCCGGACAGACGTGAGCTATCGTCGGTCGTCGTCGTCGTCGGTCGTCGTCGTCGTCGGTCGTCGTCGTCGGTCGTCGTCGTCGTTCGGCGAGTTCACGTCGATCAGCTATCAACCTTTTGCACATCACGAACGTTTAGCACTTCATCGACCGCGAGGTGAACGACCTGTTCCTCAGATTCTGACGGGATTTTGTTGTCGACCCACTTGACGGACAACGGAATCGTTCGCAATCGACGCGTTTTAGAACAATGAACTACAGCGTCGGACAGCGACACGACCGGCAACAATCTCGTCGGTTTTGCTGCTCTGACAACAAACGCGCGTTATTCTTGCCCATGTGGAACTTGTCATCGGGGCAAAATTACAACGGCTTAGCGTTCGAGTGAGGTACCCCGTGCCCTGCACGTGCACGTGCGTGCTGACCGAACGAGGCGTGCGTTCATGAGTGAGAATTTCCTCAACGAGAGGTACACAGCGTAGTTGATTGGCCATTTGCTCCGTCGCGGTGACAAAACGTCAAGGTCGTTGTCTAACGTCGTTTTAACGTCGTCCATATCTCGATCAGTGATTTCCTTCCAACAGCGCGCGTATCCGTTAGGCACAAACGCCAAAATAGCGACGCTGTATGTTTGTGTAGACCTGCATACATTGCCCCTGTTTCTGCCCTGGGCCCCTGGCCGATGTTCATTACGACTTCGTTGCATAATCCAAAGCGAGCCGCGACCCTGCCGATGTCGACGATCGCAGAAGTGGGCGTCGCCGTTCGGCGACGCCGTGCGTTGGCAATTGCGTACGATGTTGGTGGCGGTTTATTCTCACGTTGACGCCGCCTGCGTCGCTCAGCCGTTCGATGCGGCGTCGTGCGGATTTGGCAAACGCGCGACGTCGGTGACGCTTCCGCGTGACGTTCGCCGCCAGGTACCTAGCGCGCAAACAGGTTCTGTCATCGGGGCTGGAGTGAAATGCCCCTGCGTACACACCCTGCGGCGTCAGGAGGGGGCAGAAACCGCCGTCTGCCGAATTCGCCAACGGTGGGCGTGAAAGCTTTCGTCACATCGATAACAGTGCGCAAGGTGATCTGGCCTACGGGAGGTATTCAGTGAAAGGTCTACAAACACACACACGCACACACACACGCACAGTTTCAAGCAGGTGATAGCGAGCGAGAGAGAGAGAAAGAAAAAAGAGTGAATTTCGGGCGTGTAGATGACCACGACGAACTAACCGAAAACGACCTCGAAGACCGGATCACATTTAGGGGTCCGCTGTTAGTAGACAGATACATGCGTAAAGAAGAAGATCACCTGGATGAAATCCGTGCAAAACCCCGAGATCGTCTGGGGTGACAACGCCGATGATAACGGATCAGACAACTTTAAAGACTATGACGGAGGCCACCGCTTGAAGGCTCGAATTTGAAAATTTGACCGACCAGGGGCACGATCGGCATGTCGATGCGATGCCCGGGTTTCCGCCTCTAAACCGGGTTTAATCACTGACAAGAACGAACTAGGTGTTCTTGCATGAGTCCTTCTATGTCCTTCAGTTGTGCTTACGATCTGGTTAACACACACACACACACACGCACACACACATCCACTACTACTGCCTCTACGAGAATATTCAGAAATATGAGAAGACAGATACTTTTCCCGGAGACTCCATTTGTTAGAGTTGCTTACAGAGTAAATAATTGAAAACCTCATTAGCTTAAGGTCGAGCTTAAACAGCCATTTTAGAACAGCGTCAGGGAAACAGAAGGTCCTGCGGGTCCCGTCATCTGCAAAAACCTTTTAGATGAGACAGTTTCGTTGGCCTATGACGACCAGTTTGTCCATAAGCTTGTGCTTAACCAGCTGCCGGTGGGCTAATCGATTTTTTCCTGGTCAGTTGTTGCTCGTTCGAAGAGCGTCGCGTCGGATCGCCGACGTCGGCGATCATGCTCGTGAGCTCCTTAGCGAGACATATTTCCAGTGACACGGCTTCCAAAGACGCTGAGTCTTTCCAGTGAGTCGTCCCAGCTCCGAGGTTCGTCATAGCATGCGAAGTCCTCGAAGGGTCGTGGCTCTGCGCGTGACATCGATCGATTTCATGGACTGGCTTGGTTAGGGCCGAATTCCGCTAGTCAGCTTGAAGAAAAACCGAAACTCGTCTGAAGGCAGGCTAGCCAGCGGTGACTTCGTCGTCTCCTGGTCGAGTGTCGCCTGAGCTGAGAGGAAAACTGGTAGGCACGCATGAGCGTAACGCCTAGAAGTGACAGCAGTCGTCCTGTAGGATTGTTCATGCCATTATGCTATCGTTTTTGCGTTTGCCCCACCTGACTCTTGGCGGAGACGTTATTGCTCGGAGTTAGGCGCCTGATCAAGCGAGCGAATCCGACCGCCTTCGAGCCTTCCTTCTAGTACAGGGCCAAACATTCCTACCACAACCGCAACTAAACATTAATCAGTAGCGTCCAGTATCTGGTAGACGTGTTTTTCCTACACTCGATCTACCCTTGAACTGTGTAGCTCTAGCGCCAACGGTGCAACAACGACGTTCGAAGGTTTTCTCGATCGAACCTCAGCCGCTGCTCTGCTGGGCTGTTGCATGAACCCCTCCCACCTATCGAACACGTTCGTCCCTCTCTCGACCTAAGCTCGATCGAAGGTTTCGACCTAAGTTTTCGTCGTCGAGATGCATAATGGACATATTTACTCTGTGCGTGTGCCGATCAGCGGCTCGACGACCCCTCTGGTTTGACTGTGCCGTTGCCGCCGAATCCGTTTACCGGCCGCGTGTATCGCTTCCACCGGTAACCGAGCACCCTTCGGTTGACACTCAGCTGCGACTTCTGTCGCCGGTGGCTGGCGCTGAGCTTCGTGAAGCTACCTAGCATCGCGCCCCCGCGCCTCCCGGGACTTCAGGGCGGGTTTTGACAGTTGGCGACAACGCCTTCGACATTCGCTTAAACTATCTCAACGGTTGTGAATGCGTTGCTGACCTCAGCATGAACAAACACTGGTGGAGGAGCCCAGCATGGTCGAACAAACAAAACAAAGCCAGAGAAAACAGAGAGACAGAGAGATCAATTGAAGGACTGTCAACGTCGATGCAGAAGAGAGGCGGATTTCTGTTGTCAACAATGAGAGACAATAAAAAAAGAGAGAAAGCGAGAGAGAGAGAGAGAGATAGACCGAGAGAAGCCGTTAGCAGGTAAAACACAATGGCTTATGGAAACTGCGCGTTAGTCGCCCGCGAGCAGGTAGGCTACCACGTATGAGGGCTTTTTCCACAAAATGTTCCAGGTAATATTCCACTGACGAGCGGAGTTTCGGAATGTCTGCGTATAAATATGTGTACGGATACGCATAAAACTTCTGCCGGTCGCGACAACGATGTTCTGTCCGATAATCTGGATGAAATTTGGCGAAAACACAGAGATTGGCCGGTTCAGTTTGAAACGGTTCGATTTTCTCGACTTCGAGCGATTTACTGTACTAGGTCTTCATTAATATCTGTGGCAAGAACTGAATAATTATACGATCGACGACGAAATAGTGTCCAGTAGTGAGTGCCACTTGGGATAATGGAAAAAGTCGTTTGGAATAAATATAGGATTTCTTTTTGTCTATGCAATGTCAGGTTCGGTGAAGATAACTGACGGGTCGGCTACTTTGAATAGGAAACGGCGACGTCACTTTCCTTGGCCGTTTTTGCCTGTCTTGAGGAACAGGCAGTCTAGACGGTTTTGTGCGTCACGCGATATGTGTGCATGCATTACAGGGTGTCTAGAATTAAATGCGTTCTAGCTATGATTGGCGATTTGCGTAGCCTTTTATTGTCCACTCTCTTCGATGGAGACGCTTCCAAAAGCGACATTTGGCGGCAATATTTGGAGCAGCAGGTGAACGAAAAAAGTTCGAAAAAAGAACGAAAACAAAGAAGATATGTTCAGTCTGTGGCTGATAATAAAACGGTGATGATGCTGCCGCCCTGAAGCAATAATATTATTTGTAGCACAAAATATGACAACAGCAATATTGTTTGTCAATCGTTATTACCTGTTTTCATTATTATGATCATTATTATGACATATTTACCAAAAGAAAGAATACTCATAGTTGCTATATCTGATTATCCGCTGAATATTACTTGAGTAATCGTACTCATAAAAATTCAAATTTAGAATAGTCATCCTCTAACCTTTCCCAAGCACGTAACAGATCAGCCATTGAATATTGAGTGACTGTCCTACCACTCGGACCCTTCTACAAAATCCTCTACGTACGCAGGCTCCGCCATGTGGGCGTAAATTGCTTCTGCTGAAGAAGCGCTACAGTGCTGCAACCCCTCAGGCGACGTTTGTATACGCAGCGACACAATATTACATACTCAGACAGAACAAAATAGTTGCTGGTTCACTATTGAATCTTACTCATCCTTCGCCCCTCGCCGCCCTTTATCGTCGTGACAAAATCCACTCGCGAATGGCGCCACAGTTCACTCCGCGGACACAACGGACACAGCCGCGGGAAGAAGACCTTCGAACTGCTAAGTGAAGATTGTTTATTCCCGGCCGAGCTCTCTATCTCTCGAAGAAGAATAAGAAGAAGAAGAAGATCGCGTCTTCGCGCACTGTTCGCGTGTGCTGCCGACGCCAGGCACTACAATTAGACGGCTACGGAACGACAGTACCGTAGGACGACACCGACCAAACGCGCCTGTGACGAGCGACCATCAAGTTGAGAACGAGCGATCATAGCAATTATTGACGCGCGCGCGCGCGCGCGCGCGCTGTTTTCCTCGTTTGCGTCGCGAAGAACGATTCGATTTGGCCCTCACTGTCGGTGCCTATGCAGGAGGGATCAGGGAGAAGCGCTCATTTTGCGTCGGTCGAATTCGAACGCACCCCCCCTCATCGCCGGAGATACGGCGGTTTATTAGAAATTTATTGTTTTATTGTATGCGACGTTGAAATCGATCGGTGTGGCGGTTTCTCGTTAGGATTGCTTCACCGCGCGTCACTTTTTGCGGGTAGATGTCCGTCGATGGGTTTGGGCTGTTTGGGTTTGGGTCGCAAGTCCAACTCTTGACAGGGTCATGATCGTCGTCTAGTGCAAATGCCCCCTTTCACCAGCCTCGATGCCCACCACGGTCAAGTGGAAGAACGTATTCTCAGCTAACCTATCGCAATATAGGTACGTGACACCCTATAACATCGAATATAACACGAAATATAACAACACTGACGAAACTCGAAATGTTATTGCGAGTTTTCGACTCTTCGTATACACACATCGTTGTTGTTTTTTTAGTTATTCGCTATTTTCTTCATGATCTTCTCCGGCTATTATTACGACAGGCGCTGACGGACAACCCTCGTTCTTCCCCGCGCACTTCCCTACGGAAAATAGAATCAATGTGTATGTAACATACTAACGGGCACTCCATTTATCCCATGATTTATTTTATTTACCTGTGGTACTTTGGCTCGCGTCGTGATGGCCATTCGACGCTTCACGAGCGCAAGAACGATCAGAGCCTGTCCGTGAATCTGCCTATTTCTCAGACATTATCGCCGCTTGGAACGCGTTGACACTATCGTGCCAGTCAGCTAAGCTCTGCCCTCGGTCGTCGGTCACGCAACATGGCCCAGAGTAGCGTCGTCGCAAACTTTGAAATAAATCATCAACGTAATTAATAGATTAGTAGAGAGATGATAGTCAACTGCTAACAGAAATGAGAACTCGGCCGGATCCTGCTCGGACGCCGGTCGCCGACGGCCGTTTACGACCACGAACGTTATCACCTCGATGAAGTTATCCGGCGAATTTGACAGTGTCACTCGACACGTTGGACAAATTGCCGTGACAGGGCCAACCGTGAGACGAAGGCAGCAGAATCATCTGTCAGGACGCCATAGCGCGCCGGGGGGTGCTAACAACAATGGCCACCTCTCCACTGGCCGGTCGGTGTTGCGCGTAAACAAAGCAAAAATCGAACGCGTCGAAAAAAAAAACCTTCGCTCCTTCGACGTCGCGCGTTACGCAACCGATGATGGCACGGCTACAGAGTTATACAAGTGGGCCTAGTAATGATGATGATGATGATGATGATGATGATGATGATGATAAATGTTGGCAGAGACAACAACGACACCAACGTAACAACGATGACGACGAACAACAACGTCAGTATGGCCAATCATCCATAACAATCGAGATCGTAACGCGTTGGAAGACGATGGCGAAATTTGTCTTTGTTTCGCGTCAAGCCCGAGTGAAACTGACGGCGCGCCGCGACCGATGACCGAGTGTTTACGACGGCGACCGCGAAAACTTCAACGGTCGTTCATCGATCGCCTCGACCGACGCTGGGTTATCGAACAGATGACGACGCGGTCACGTTGGGTGCGACGACGGTGTCGCTGCTCGGGCGAAAAGCCGTTTTTAAATAGATTTCGCCGCTGGATTCGCTTGCGCCTCGACTGCGCAAGATCAGGCCTCGTAATTAGGACAGGGCTGCGGTGTACAACTTTGTGCCGTTTGTGGCTAGGGGCATTTGGACGAGGCGCGTCCTTCGCGTAACGCGCGTGGACGGCTTCGTCCGAACGACGTACGCTTCGCCGAGATTGCCAAAGCTCCAACGCAGACGCACGTGTGACGCGCGCGGTTACGACAACATTTGCGCGCCACGGTGCACATTTTGGCTCATGTTCGCTCACAGTCAATCTCATGTGATGATCTTCTCTAAGTCGACTCTTCACTAGATCTTCGCCCTGTACGGACATGAACACCTAAATAATGACGAGGGGGCGACGTTTTTGACGTCCTGAGCTGTCGTCGTTCCTTCGGGTGCTGCTCGCGTGCCATGATCGCGCGTATCGCTAAAGGGACGCGAGCGATTCTGTGGTTTTTTACGTTCTAGCTGAACACCTCTAGAAAGGCAATTCTAAGTGGATGAGTCTTCACCTCGTTATATCCAACCCTCGTCAGATGTAGACCCAACTCTCCGTTGCTGCTCGACTCTAAATCTTCTTCTGCCGAGAGACATATTCGTTTCCGGTCGTCCCAATGCGGCTAAATTGCTGCTATTCTAACCAATGTCAAAATCGAGCTTCGTTGCTTTGCGCAACGGTGCGCCGCGATGCGAATCCCTTTATTGAGCCGTTATTCACGGATCCACCGTTACGTCGTGTGCAGCCGCGATGTTGCCAACCTGCAGTCTGCATATATATATAAATATATATATATATATATATTGATATATATATATATA
>MNPL01003692.1:0-31877 GCA_002081605.1 Tropilaelaps mercedesae | reverse complement strand
TATATATATATATATATATATATATATATATATATATACCGGTGATGTTTCTCGATCAAAAGAAAATTTAGCCCACCCTGAGGGCGGTATACGTTTTGTTAATTTGTTTTGCCGGCGTTTTTGGGGTAATATTTACAGGCGTAACGAAGTTGGAATGTAGGGACGAATTGGCCTTGAAAAGATCAACATGGGCGAAGCCACGAAATGGTCTCAAGCCATTTTGCACAACCTTGAATTTGAGTTGTTTTTACGCACAGAATAAAGCGCCTAAGGCGTAGGCCAAAGACGCACGCACTTCCGGAACTAAACTAGCTCTAGGGTACCGAATTAGACGGTCCTTACGCCGAAGGCGCGGGATCAATCCAGTCGATTTATATACTAAAACTCTGTATCTGTTATTATGCCTGTCTGTGTACTACGGTCTAGATTGATGTTGAATATATAGAATATATATTGATATAGATAGAGTAGAACAGATTGAGTTGAAGACGCAGAATCAATCCTGTATCTAGTTGAATACATCTATATCGTTCAGAGAAGTTAGCTTACGCTCCTTTGAAGAGCGTCTTGTCTTTAACCCTAATGATCTTATGTTTATGAGCTTCAAATGTGTGTATATATATATATATATGTATACAACGCGATACTGTTCAAGCCCTATTGGTGTAATCTATTTATAACCCTGTGATAATATTTTCATAACATTACTGCAGTAAAATCTGTTAATTATTCTATATTTTTATAGAATTCTAGGACGATGTAGGCCTGTGACTACAGCTATCTACGTCAAAGTTTATTGCCTTTGTACTACTTAATACTAATACTTTGTACTAATGGATATGTGACTGCTCTTCATTAGCATAATCGAATGCGCATAACTACAAAGCTGCCACAAATGTAACTCTGAAGTGTGGCTGCCAACCATTTAACGTTGCCGAGTTCGTGTCAACCTTTGGAGAACGCAAATACTCATGCTCACAACAATTGTCGAAGCAACCATATTGCCACTCGTACTATGGATGGCATGTGAGGCAATTGTCCAATAAACGATTGCTCAACCTAGCCAATAATTTAATGAGGAAATTGAATTATGTTCGTGCCTCTCTGTTATTCGAACTCGCACTAACTCTCGACGGTATAATAGAACTAACTTGATTATATTGCTCCCTCAAGCAAACCTGGTAAAAACACTTTACACATAGGCGTTAATGGACCGCAAAATCTAAAGAATTTCTGTCTATTCAAGCATTGTTTCCTCTAGAAGATTCCAAAAAATCAAAAATGATTTATGCAATGGTATTCTTGTGCAAAAACCAGTTTTTACTTTTCCCCCTTACATGTTTAAGATGCACTAACTCGGGCACCCCAAGTACACGTATGCGCCCCAAGTGCGCGTATGCGGATGTATTACCGGCGGCATCTGAAAGTATCTGACGGACATAAATTTAACAGCCAGCTATATAGCTTCCCAGGCCAATGTCGCTACAAAAATATTATGCTCCTCTCCAGACTGAACTTTCTCTTATAATAATAATGTTGTCAAAGGACAAGCGCATCATCGATTGTGGAAGTATGAACATCCACCTTTTCAAAGAGTGCATAAGAAATACCAACGAAAACTGCGCGAACAAAGGCTGGTTCAATAACTTATATTTTGTTTAAACCTCAAACAATTTCGTCTTGTAAAGTCCAATATTTTATTTCCGGTAATCGTGAAAGAATAAATTACAATCAATAGCACTCTTGGGTTGGCGAAAATGTTATGCCAACTGCTATTTGCAGAATGTATAGAAGGAATTATATTCAGGCTTCAGTAGCCTGTGTCAAGAAGTCAAATATTGTGTGCAGACCTAGGCAGAAGCCTGGCAAACTCCTAACAATGACCTAGCTAATGGCATCGCCAATAAACAGCCTAAAGCCTTCTGGGTGAAGCTATTTACTTTCGCCTTCCTTCGGGCTCATTTTCTGCCGTTATTGGAGAGACCATCACACACTTGAGCTACTTTCTTGCAATATTAATTTCGCCTGTATTTATAGCATGCTATTTTAAGAAATGTTCTTCGACGTGTCTTACTTAACCGGAACATACCATGACAGTCGATAGCAATATTGCTTATGGCTATTTCTTCAATAGTGTATCTAGTTGGATACATCCCTCTAACGTTGAATCGGTGAATCGGCAATTCTATTTTAACATATTCCCATACCATAGTCTGCCGATTCATCGGAGCTAAGAGCACGGGCTAATGCAAATGCGTACAAACACTTAATGTGTGTCCTTTTTCAAAGAAAGAGCAAAAGATAGTAATACCACTTGTGTCTTCAAAGCTACTATTGAGTAGCAGCTTCAATTAATTAATTATTATCTTTTATGTTAATACGCGGCAGCCGTACTTTTGAGGAAACGTGCTTCTGCAGTACCACCATACGGACCGACGATCAACCTGACGCGTTTTGCGTATAATAAACTTCCCAAATGGTCTGTTTAGTTCCAATGCTTATTCCGTCCGCTTGCGTTTGTGCGTCGTTTAAAATGACGCACAGCATTGCTGCCGTAACCAACAAAGGATTTTCCGAGAAAAATTTGCCTGCTAACTGTCAATGCATAAGAGGCATTCAAGGCTAAATACATAGGTGCGATGTTAATTAAGGATATATCATTTATCGCAGCGCTAAAAGGACTAAACCATTGGAGGTCTTCTTATCGGAAATACACGACAGCGATTAATATCCTGTTACTTGTAAAGAATACTTTTAACTAGAATCTTCTGTAATTGCAGGGTACTTAGCGAGATTGTCGCTTGAACTAATTGCCGTTTACGTAAGTACAAAACCTGCAATATTTGGACATTCTCTATGCAAATTTCATAAAGTTGACGAGGCCTCTTTTGAAAGTTTAGATGATACCGAGGAGTAAGGGCGATGCAGCCCCATCAGCAAAATTTGCCAGTCCATCAGCTTTCTAATAATACAACGGTCTAATAAGTATATTCAAACTAAACCGGAAATACGCTACCTCCTTTCCCTTGACGGTATTAGCACGGCCAGCAAAAATAGATCTTAAACGAAATACTATCGGAGGCAACCATAATTCACATATTGCGTAAACGTAACATGACCTCCAGATATAACTGAAAGCCAGTATGAGTACTGATATATGTGACACGATGAGGACAAATGATTTCTAGTGTTTCCAACAATACATATTGATCTGTCATTGAACGATGTTGCAGATACCACAACATTTACTGCGTCGACATGGACAGTACCCAACAAAATCATAGACGTTAGACAGGCGTATGAACGCATTTGCTCATATACAAATGTCAACAATTTTGTACACCATCACCTTCACTCCGAACAACGGTAGTTGGTATTATTATTTACATGATGAAACACAGGGTTCGAATATGAGGTAATAGGATTATTTGATGCGCTCTGTGTTTCATCAGTTCCTATTAAAGCGTCTTCTCGGCAGATGCAATGATAAAAAATATTCTTCCCGTTCTTTTTCAAACTAGTCATATTCCATTCTTTACTGAAACCCTTGTATTCAACGCTAACTTAAATCATTGCTATAAATTTCGCGCCTTAGTTAGGTACCCCATTCTCATGATTTGTGAACATATCGTACGCCAACCAACCGCTCTACAAAGAAAGATCGTCTTCTAATATCGTCGCTATTCTTTAATAACGCTAGATTCGAACTGAACGGACAATGGTTTAAAATAACACACCTTTAGCTAAAATGGATCAGGCCAAGTATAAAGCCATTGGTGTAATTAGCGATTAGCAGTATCTATTTAAGTAAAGTTATGCGTTTAATGTTAGTTTTCCATAGGTATATAAATTGTATGCACATGAAGAATACATCATCAGTGGCGCCTTACTTTCATCTCTTCTTTTTTAGTAGTGCTTCCATCCAAGACGGAGCCATTTCTAATATTCTTAATAGGCTCTGGGTCTTTAAGAGAGACACTTGGGTTCATAAATACCTTGTATCGAATTTTGGAAATGCTCATCCGGATTAAAGAGACTTGATCCGGAAAAACGCAGTTATTTTTTATTGAACTTGGCCGTATTTGATTACGATGTTTTCGATAGAAGTAGTTAATATATTTTTTGGATTTATGTAAGTTGTTGTTTTGTCAGATTGGAATAACGGCGAGAAAAAGATGTCCATGATACGTGCGAAACGGAAGAGGTACCTTGGCGGATGGGACGGTAAAGATAGCAATCCATAAGCTGTGCACGACTCAACAGCACCAATTTCTTGATGCAGGCAGATGTTTCTCGCGCTCAGGTAGATATTGACTTTCATTTCATGCGGTTGGGTTCGGTCAGATTAGCTAAAATTTTGTAGCAGAAATGAGACGATTCCATTGCTCGCCAATGCAAGACTTCTCGAGGATCAAATGGTCCTAGTCTTGGTAAAACATGATACAGTATGCGGTAAAAAACCACCATTAAAAATTTACCGTATGGACGATTCGTGTTTAACAAAAAAGATCACGTTATCAATATCACTTTTCCTCTCCATTCTTTCGTAACCGTTTCCACATACGATTTACAAATACCAATCGTTTTACGAGTTGCGATTTAGTAGTTGAAGCACATAAATATAATCCAGTTCGTCTCACTTATCATGTAGCGGAAACGTCGAATACTTGAGATATCTCGAACTCATCGACATTGACTCGATGGATTGACGAAAGTCGCTTTGTTAGACATGGTGGTAACCTTCGCGCCTGCATCTAGCTAAAAAGACCCTGGGCCTACTGTTAATACATTCAGCTGATCCGAGACGTTATTTGCAACTTCTAAGAGGAGATGACGTCCTTTGACTAACTGTGGTGAAGATTCTCAGTTTCGCCTTTCGAGAGAGAGGTTTTAAGTTCGTGGTCGCCGCTGGAAGGGCAACGGAACCTTGCATCGAAACAGGATTCTTGTGATAAATCAATGCTACCGAATTATGGAAATGAGTCCACAAGAGTTGCCTGCTTAGCATTGGGCAGAAATGACGTTTTAGCATGGCATGGATACCTGGACAACCTTGCTCCTCATTTGTACAAGGCGCCGATTACGCATCTTATAGCTCCACCGTTGAGCCATGAGCGCCATTTTATGATTCTTATGGTATTAAAATAATATTAGGCAGCTATTATACAGACGCTAAGACGAAGGGCCACTTCTAAAGATTAGTATAAAACAGGTGGCAGAGTATGAATTTCCTCTCGCAGGCTACACGGCTGAGCAAAACCGCCAAGCATCACGTCGTGACTTGAAATTGAATTACTATGCATTAAAAATATCGACATTCGCTATTCTGGGGTTCAATTGTCGGAAGTGTATCAAACAGCTCGCAGGACTGAATTTCGAAAAGCACATGTGTGTGGATCTTACTCAGAGAATCTCGATTTGAAACTACTTGACGTGTAGCTATTTAGTGAATACGTAGCTATCGGTTTTTATTGCCGGCGGGCAGTAATACATTATAATTTCTTTGGTTCTACGCTAAAATGTGAACCTTTATAGTAGTAAGCGGTACCTTTACTACGGTTGAGAATTACAATTCACGTCGGACTGACTAAGACCTTCTACCTAAATAAGGGATGAAAATATTAAATCACTGCTCATCGCGTCTTGCAATATAAACAACTTCATACAACTTAGGGCCCACACGCAAACGCATCTGTTTTGCTCTTTCGACCGATGCTGCTATTTTTTTAAAAGCTCAAAGGCCTGTCAGGTCTTGAATTCAACTTCCATACCGTCATCTTTAACGCACTACACAGAGCTTAACAGTTACAACAACTTTGCCGACGGATGCAGCGAGCATGCTCGTACGTGTAAACAGGATCGCCTGACTTGTCTTCTTTATCGCTTAAGCAAACGTGAGATAGAGTTTTCTGAACTGTCTCATTTTCATGGTAATAGAGTATATCCGTTCATTTCTATAGGAAATTCGTTTGAGTAGTCCCGTTTAAAGACGTTGTGAGGTTACTAAAGGTAGATGATACTTCCGAACCAAATATCTGTTCATATCGAGTTTGATATATTGGCTTGTTATAAATACAAAAATGTAAAATAAATCTCATCTGTAGATCTCGACTCCATTCCAGTCGGGATAGTCTGTGTATGCACGCAGTCCGAGTAAACGGCAGCTATTTTGAAATAAAAATGACCATTTGTATCAGAAAAATAAATTTTATGTGGGAGCGGATCATTCTCGGACATGCATTAATTGCTTGACTCATTGACCTTGTTGGCACACAATGAACAAAATGCAACTGCCCTTCAAACGGAAAATCTCATTTGGAACCGATTCAACTTATAGAGTTACTCGGTGGATATTGTGTAGCATAAGTCTTGGAATGTGACTTGAATGCAATAAATATATAGCTGAATCTTCTCCGACCGATCGACATGACGATAAAGAGGCAATACGTTAATATGCGAAGAATTTATGAAACCGAAATAAAAAAATGGCAATCGATGGAGAACGGAGACCTACTCATTTGTTTCATGAATACGAGATTTAAATGCAAATTCTGAGACAAAGAGACAATCATTCTTCATGCAGAGTTTTGGAGGTTTACGGATTCACAGGTCTATCCGTCAATATCAGCTACCGAATGACGTTCATGTGAACGTGATATACTGCTTTCTAGTATCAATTTTGGGTGAGTTTTGGGTATCATTATATTGGTTGAAAAAAAAATTTTTTAAATTGATATTTTTTCTTAAGCTAAGCGTAATAGTTCTAAATATTTTCTGATTATTTGTGGCTCGAAAGAATATTAACGTCATATTCCATCGAACCACGATATACGTGTAATAGTGTTTGTTTCTTTGATAAACTCTGTTATAATAAACATTTAAATACAAACGTGTGGTAAAAGAGCAACAAAGGGTACTAAGATGACAATTTCGTATAACCCTAAAAAAAAAACTAATGCTTGATAAAAGTTAATGAAATTATTTTTTGCGGCAGTAGCAAGAAGAGGATTCAATTCCAGTATAGGATTTTCATTTGACGTACCACAGTGCTCGTTTAACGATAAATACCTAAAAATGTTCATCATTGAAACACAACGTAGAAAGGTTTCTGACTAGCAAGTTCTGCTAATGAGTACTACGCTGTCCCAAATCACGCAATTTTTGGTTCTGTCACATTATTGTCATCCGAACGTATATAAGTGTAGAGAAAAACTGCCGTGATCAAAGCCTATTATCTTGCCACATTCCGGTCTGGTATCCTTTGAGTGAATCATTTATTTTGATTAAAACCATTTTTTATTTTGTTTTGGAATCTCTCAGCCTCTGCACGGGACACTAATAAGGCACTAGTGCTGGTATGATGTATGCTACATCTAAGAAACAACAGTTCTAGTAACAGAAAACCTGGACATCGATTAACCTTCTCAAGGTCTAGAAGCGATTTAAAAAGCTTCTCGCCGGAATTTATGCTGCATTTTCTTGTTTGAATAACGAAAAAATTATTTAGCAAAACGAAGCTTGAACCAAAACAAGTGGTGCGATCATTTAAGGTCTTACGAATTTTCGCTTAAAACACATACATTCTTCTTGCTCTATCTTTTGACAGCCAACAAATTACAGCAGCGAAAAGAGCAATGACGAAAGCACCTTTATGCCACCATATGTACGCCCGCTCACGCATAGCAACAACCGCAACTGTCATAGCAATACATTTACAAACGCACGGCTGTACGCGTCTAGGGAAAATTAACCCGCTATGCAAGGGCATATAAAGGGCACTGTTTGTTTTGTCCTCGCTTTTTCTGTGTGCAGGCTACTCTTTAGGGCAATTTCACCCAGCGCTGAACCTTTCTGGCGATCTTCGGTCGTTCGTTTCTTTCCTCGTTACCTCTGCCTTAGTGCTAGGGGCTACTAGAGTCGGACGGCTGACGGCGACAGTCTTGATAACACGTTTCCTTTAAGAGTACATAGGCCGCTAATGTTTGCCGATATTATAAAGTATTTTTCAGCTCAAAATTGCGGTCACTTGTGTCCGTTATGTACCACCATGGGTCATGCAGACACACATACAGGAGTTATCATATAGACATGTAAAATGCACATTTAGTTAATTTTATTAACAATTTACAGGTGCAAAGGTCTGCTGGATTCACAGTATTTCCTACGAAGCTCGAGTGGTCTTAAGTTCCCTGACGCAAACTTCTACGCCGTCCCTCTGGATTAAAGACCTTCGTTACACGCATATTGCGACACGCGGAACATAGAGAGGGTCTGACTGGCTCAAATAGCGATTTCTACGAAGTCCTCAGTTACTACAACACTCGTTCCTACTCGCCGACGATAGTGATTATGACCTCCGGAACCACGTCAAACCATACAACTGCAGTCAAATATATAATAACTAAGACGTAATTACGTTCGCCGTAAATGGATCTGGTGGCGCATGACGAATGATAATTGTTAAATGTGAAGCAGGCACTCTCACGAATTAGCCCGCTAGAATAGATCCTAGTCACATAAGATTCGTGCATACCTGTGCCCGTTTAACGAACAAAGTCATCCCAATGACAAATGGCGCCGAAGATCAAGCCACTATGTGTATTCTAATCCAATTGACCGAGCCACAGTTCCTCAGTCGACGTTCACGTTTGAATCTTGACTCGGGTTTCGCCATCTCGTATGCGAACAATGACCACTTCATCCGGCCTTGCACATAACGGTTCGAGATAGAGCGACCGTAACATCACGACCATGCCCTCAGTCCTGACGAGAGCGAAGGCAAAGGCCGACATTAGTGGCTATGATGAGTGCTTTCTCGATAGCCCTCGACATTGCGCATGAAAGGAGTGCCTTCACTGAAAATTAGGAGTCGTGTCGAGCAAAAGGCTTGTAATGAGTAAAATGAGTAATTCAATTGCGTTCTCGACCAGGAAAGGTAAGACTCGTTGTTGACTGCTATAAAAAATGCAAATACTTTTCAACAAGCAGTCACGAATCTCCATTAGGAATGGAGAGCTTTAAAAGGAGATAGAGAAGAAGCCCTCGGGAAAGTTTACGAAGGTCTGCCCTTGTCCGGAAAAATTCTGTTTTTTTCAGACCAATGCTAAATTTCATCAAAAATAATTGCATACATTGAAAAACACATTACAACACAAGCTACAGTTATTAGCGTTCAATTGCGAAAAAAAGGCTGTTTTAAAATAAACGCGAAATTGATAGGATACTTTTGATGAATAAGAAATAAAGCGTACTTCACAAACTAATGTATTTTCTCTGCAACGCATATTTTAGCGCGGAAAAATGCGTAGAAATCTCAAATAGAGAATATTTTGCGAAACGATTAAAAAAACAATATTTTTGTACAATTATGTGACCTTGTGCTGGACTTGAACTGGACGTTCTTGAAAAAAACACTGCAAAAAAGATTGCTAGGGTTAAACATCAGCCAATATTTAACGCACACGCTCCGCTTTCCGCATTACCTCGTAAGACGGGTCACCCGATAAATGAAAATGTGCAACAGCGAAGATCGAACCCGTGCACCTACTCGTCTCCTTCGGTCGTAAGGCGTATTTGAATGTGTCAAGCCACCAAGCTTGGCACGAGTCAACATCTAAACTCTGCGACAAGTCGACTTATGTCTCGTTGTTAAATAAGTTGAACTGAACGCTCATACAACGGAAAAATATTATGAATTTGTTTTATCCTAACAGATATCTACATCGACACTGTGCAAATAACCAAATGCTTACTATCGTCAAAGCAAGTGCATTGAACAATGAGCAGATATAATGCGATCATGAAGCGAACAGAAGGAACTCCGAATGTATAATGATAATGGACTCACTGGAATGTCACAGGAATTCACATAGTTTCAATGATTGAACTCACAAGCGTACACGAAATCGCCCATATAATGCATGCAAAATAGCAATATTACACGTAATACAAAAGTATAAAATCCTTGAAGATGCAAATAATTAAATGGTAATCAGTGCAATTATCAAGGCTTCACTGAATGATTTTTAGAATCATTCCACAGAAAGCTATCGCAGCGATGCAGCATTAACGCCGGTTTTACTATCATAAAATAGCAATGAAAAGCCGGTGGAGCCTTTCCGTTATATCGGATTAACACAGAAGAGCCAGCTTGCTTTAGCCGAACATACCTTTTTGCTTTAGCTGTACAGAGCAGTGCTGAAATAGCTTTAAATTTTCGCACAAGAAATGCTCAAACAAACAAATCCAATGGTCTGCGAACTAATATATTGCAAACAAGTAACTTGTATGTAGCGAAGTTAATAGACAAGAAACTAACAAGTTTTCGAACCAAGTTCTTCAGGCAGGATGCGCAAGCCTGCCTATATGTTGGATATAAATGACCCATTTAGCTCTAAATAGTTTCTTCGCCTCTCGGATAATTGACGGGGCGTTAATTTATCCCAAAGAATCCCACCTAAATACGTCAAACACAATAGTCGTTAAATAGACGAAGTTACGGCAAGCTTCTAATACGGAGAAAATAACTATCATTACAGCTGATAAATAAACTAAGCTAAATAAATTAAACTAAGTTAAACTAAGATAAATAAATTAAGTTAATAAATAAACTATCCTAAGCCGAGAATCTTATTTTTATAAAATGTTATTTTAATAAAATGTAAAGCTATAATATTGCATATTGATTAGCTGTTTACCCCCTAGTATCGAATTTAGGAACGGCATTGCCTTCAAATATGAACTTTCGACTGGACTAAATTTACCATAGGCGCTTCATGGTTCTTACTTGAGGCTGACGTATGGAAAAGACATATGCAATGAGTTCTCGACTATTTCTGAATCGATTTTTATTATATTAAAAGTAGTATGAATGGTTAACTGGTATATTCGTTTCAGGTATTAATAATAATAATAATAATAATACTAATAATTATGATAATTGTTCGGCGTTAGAGAGTTTTTTTAGTAGCTAAAAGCTCCCAAAACGAAAAGACCAAGCTTTACCTAGCCAGTGCGCTAAATTTAACTGAACGAGTAACCCACGCACCACATTGTCTAACATTTGGGAGTATATATGCGCAGCGTTGTTGCATACAACACCAGTAATTTATAAGACGCCTGAAACGCTTGAATACTCCTAACAGTACTCGAAAAGACCGACTGACGTTTTTTCTCAACGAATCAAGGTACTTACAGACTTTTAGGAAAGTCCAAAGGTTGTATCATATAAAAATACACTCTCTTATAGTGTATTGTGTCTTGCTGTGGTTTCTGAAGTTGATTACCTTTTTCGGATATTTAGTGCCTCTCCTTTAATACCCTCTACCTATCCTGTTCATTATCTAAGGAGGCGGCCCGAGTGTAGTCCTTCCGTCGTAAAGCCGTTAAAGTATCGTTTGATATTATTTATGCAAGATTCCAACAAATGCTGACCCTATATTTAAACTGACATTGACAATTCTTTCCCTGTATAACAGCATCAACAATTGAAATTACGGCATCTGAACTTAATATAGATGCTGCTAAATAAACTGCTTCTAGCATTGTTTTTAGTAGGCCCAACAGCGACGCAAGGAACAGTCGCCTGGGGAACACCAGAGATCCACAAAAAATATATCGCAAGTGAGATTACGCAGACGCTTTGGGGAAACTATATAAGCAGACGAAACGGCACTTTACTGACCTGTGAAAAGAATCAATGAAGACCGAAGAAGGATTAAAATAAATTACGTTCTGTATGTGAAAATGTTCAAGAACTCTGGGCGTACACTAGAAACCAGAAAGCTTTGCCGAAATAATTAAATCGGGTCCAAGGGAAACAAGTCTCAAGTAAGTTAAGCAAGTCTTAATGGCAATGCTTTACAGAGCAGCCGTAATAGTACCAAACAAAGAGTGTAACTCAAATGTATACAGACAGTTGATATTTAACGTTAATAAGGTTAAATAAGAAAAAATATCGAAAACAAGCCCGAAAAAAAACATGACGTTAAACGTTGGCAGAACATCTGTCATATATATATATATATATATATAGATTGACTTTAAAAGCAATCTGAAATATGTGTGTGACTATAACACTACGACGTGCCTCTAATTTCTAACGGCCCAAAAAGGAATAGTGAATTGAATCGATATACGCAGCATAGGTGGTTCATTTTGGTTCTTTAATATTTTCCTTAAATACTGGATGGATCCTGAATTAGACGGACTAAATTATTTAAAGTATTCTATTAGATGAAATTAAACAAAAATAATATTTCTTTAATTCAATTAATGGGGTGTTGTAATGCTTCAAGACTACTCATGTTTCATACATACGCGAATAGAGTTACGATATAATGACGCTTGGGCAAACCTTTTCAATGATTGACATGGCGGGGTTTGTGTACTAATGTACATAAACTCGGTACCAGATCAGATGAGTTACTTGCTAAGGGCTGCGAATGGATTTAGGAAACATGTTTGGATAGCCACCTTAAGTGCTCTATAAGTATAGTAATGCTTAGTCATTTAACGGAATGCAGTAAAACGCGCCTAAAACATTCTTACAGATCACGTAAGTACAACCTGCGTGGTTAAGAGTTAAAAATTTCCCACTAAATTCCAATTAAGTAAGCCTAGTGGGTTTGTCTGGTAGAGAAACAAAAGCGGATGCTTTTTTACAGGATCGTATATATCTTATGGTCACGATTATCGTTTTTTTAACAAATTTTCAAAAAGAAAACCATCCGTTTCATTCAAATTTTACGCATTATTATTTATATATAAGCAGGATAAAAGTAAAAGGCTTTACGTTTGCATTAGACAACATAAGACGTTATTTATAACCTCTCCATATATATGGATCACTCCGTTACAACTACCCAACACGAAATGAAAATTCGCTAAAAATACTTAAGGTAACAAATGCTCAGTTTGAACATCAAATTCAAATCATTGCAATAAGGCGGCCCAAAAACCAACCGGCCCAAACAGCTTAGAGCTCCGGTTCTGTGCGTTTAATCCCTTCATACAGGTGAACCGTACGTTGAGTTCTCTATGGTATTTGGTTAATAGCCATCAACTTTCAACAAACATGTCCGAACTCATTTTCGCGCACTCGAACTCTTTTCGAGGATATTGAATTCTCTTCTCATCTTCCTCTGGTGTCTTTAGATTTATCCTCTAGGAAAAGCTACAGCGTAAAGCGAAAGTCATGCACGAAAACAGAATAATAGTAAACATCAACTAAGCGCTGGAAGATAATACCATAGTAGACAAACAAAACGCATGCCATGGCTTGTCAACTACTTTTCGAAATTTTAATTTTCCGAATATAGTTACCTCGCTACGTATTTAGCAGAACGTTTCGCACGATTCTAGCAAGCTAAGCGCATACTAAAACGACGCCAAGATAATTTTTTTATTTCTCTACCAATTATCCTTCGTCACAAATAGGGCGTAACACCTACAAGCATGATAAGTAGATAAACTTATAACTACCGACTCACCACTAAACTTTTGAAAGATAATTAAGATCTTCTTTCTGGACGGTAACTAATAGAGTTCTGGTTTTAGATTATATAACGAATAAACAACTTTCTGATTTTGCCTGAAGTGTAATTCATCGATCTTACACTACTGATAGAATACTTATAGCAATCATACTAATAATAATAATAATGACAAAAACAGTAATCACGATAGATGTTTACTGCTACTCGTACAAAACAGTATAGTACATGTATAAGAAAAGCCTGTTGTACATTGTCGCTTTTCGAACTAGTAAGATGTTCGTTATCGAGCCAACAAATACTGTAAATCCTGTTTGGTTTACAATTACAAACTTAGCAAGCTTTTCGCCTAATTACAAACTTCGCCAATCAATACGACTCTTGTAGACGTTTTTATGGCTGCGTGACATAGAACAAGCTCCTCACTAAACTTTTAATGCTTCTACTAGTCGGCTAATTGGGCTGCAAATGCATTAATTTTGCATTCCAGAGTGCGAATTTCTTTTTTGTGATGAATATGCTAATATGGATGGACACTTTTCGTTTTTGACTATTCATTCTACTTTTTATATAGGGCCGAATATGTTACAGAAGAGAGACTCAAAACGTGCTCGTCGTGTAAGCGCACATAACGGACGCACTCTCATCGGTAATTCATTTTGATGCTACTGAACATTGCGCGAATAGCTGAGGCATCTAAGTCTAACAGACTTCACATCTTCGTTGTTCAGGCTTCCTCCATGTTTAGTCAGATTCTGACATGTTTACTGACTACAGCGTACCCAAAGAGGGATAGGATTTTTTGGATCAAAAGCAATTGTCGAGCCCGGTAGTTTGGAGTTTTTGCGTACGCTTTACGGCCAGAAGAGACGCAAAGGCGCAAGGTCCGATCCTTGCGTAGTTACTTTGATGGGGTCCATTGTACAAAGTAACGCGAAAGCGATAATGTGGATATAAAACCTTAAAAAAGACTTAGCCCTCTAAAATGAAGATGAAAGGCAATCGTCATGCAGTTACCGATAAAGTTCTATACAGATACTCAGTCATGTCGCGGAATTCGTGTTTGAAAAGGTCGCCTTTCAACTTTTTCAAGGAAGATGATCTAAAGGTAACCTTTTACGTGCATTCCCTGTTTTCAGAGCTCAGAACTGGTTCTCGCATTACATCGAGCAAAATTCATCGAGTTCCACTTGTACGCATTGCCAGCAGGACTCGAACATTCGACCAACAGCCTCAGCTTCATAGAAAGCTGCATAGCCGCATCACTCGATGTCGCGATAAGGAGAATAATATATTCACAATGCAAAGATGCGTCATTGGGCTAATTTCTCTGCCTCCAGGCTCCTTTTGCTCTGATCTATATGATAATTCTCGTCGCCGTTAGGCGTGCAATTCGCTTAGTCGAATATAGAAGATCAAGATGAGCATCCGTCCACTGGCCGACTTACGATTCGCGATCCACGACCCCCTCTTCTATCTGATCGCGACACTTGAGTTAGTCGCCCCTAACTGGCACTTTTAACTATCAAAACCTGACGCCTACGTCCCTATCGATCTGCGCTTGGTATCAACACCTCCTCCCCACCCATCCCCATAAACAAGACGATATTTAAGACGAGTATCCATCAGCAGTTATGTGTCTCTTCTATCACTATTTCTCCGGTATGTACTCCACCGCAGTATTTCTTGCCCCACATAAAAAAAAATGCTCAAGCTGATCGTCATCGTCGCGATCCATACGTCGCTATCGTCCCTAGAATCAACTGCAGGTTCTCTGCATTTAATACGCTATTCGATGCCAGATAGTCGTTCCTCCTTCGACTAGCGAAAAGCTCAGCCACCAGGGCCTGCGTGCACACGGCCGGCGCAGGTCTCCAGCGCGCAGCATCTCGTTTCCCTCCAGCAACATTAGGTGGCCATTCGGCTGCTACCCGTCTGCCGATCGTGCGCTATACGGTCGACAGTCAGTCAGTCAGCTTTTCCAAAGGGCGTACGTCGCCGCGAGCCGCTGAGCATGGCCTGCCAATGCTAGCTGGCAACGCAGAGAGGCCAGCGGGTGGATAGTTAGACACACGGACGGTGCACCGCCATTCGCGCCGTCGCAGCTGCACCAGCGGACAAACACTCCCTCCTCCTCTTTCCTCTCTCCCTCGCTCCCGGTGACGCCATCTTTGTTTCGTGAGCGTTCGTCCGACGAACGTCGAGTTTCTTTTCGCTTTTACCAAACTTTTTGCTTTTGTGCCCCTTTTTGGTTGGCCCACCGAAAAGTTGTCACCGAGTAGATAGAGACAGCGTTGCTCCGGGTTGATGAGTGCAGTCTATGATGGTGAATGGTAAAGAGCACTTCAAGGTACGTCGAGGCGGCTGTAGCCGTCGGCAACAAACAGAAAAAAGGATACACACGCACACACACACACATACACACACACACCGACACACACTCACACACATCCGTACAGATGCACCCACTAGATCACAGCGTTCGCCAGCGAGTTCACTATGCGGCTGTATCGTGCCGATAGGTCTTCTCGGCTAAAGTAAACGGCGTAGATGTGTAAGTGTGTGTGTGTGTTTGTGTGTTCGTGTAGGTGTGTGTGTGTGTGTAAGTGTGTGTATAGGTGTGTGTGCAAGTGTGTGTATGTGTGTGGAGGTGACTTCATGCAGTGGGCTGCTTTGTGCCGCCGTGTACCATCCCGTGTGTGAGTGTGGGTTTTGTTTATGTATATGCGTGACGGCATGTGTGCCTTGTAGTTTGTTCTGTAACTTTCCATTTGCGTAGACGCCGAATACTCGAGTCCCCGACGCATCTTCGCCCGACTCTGCTTTTGCTCTGACCGCTGCCAGTTAGTTCTCGTCGACTGGAATTCCATCGAACTCAGAAATTCTACCGGTGCTGAACAACAACATCAACCAACAGTAGCCACATCAGTTACGAGCTACGTTCGTCTGTAGGTCCGCCGCCCACGCGGACTTTAGGCAGAAGGCAGCGTTAGCGGTTTTTCTCGAATGCTGTTACTGCTGAATGGGTTCAGGCCCCAGCGGACGTGCGGAATATTTGTGTATGAGCGTGTGTGGTCCTAAAGTGTCGCTGTGAGTGCACGTGGAACGGCTGACCGATCCGGCCAGCCAGTTCGTTCCCATTTGACGAAGCGCCTCCGAAAACGTCCACGAAAGTTACTCAATGCGACTCCGATGAGGTTTTTTCGTTGAAAACGCAGCCCTCCCTTGCTCAGCTTGCGTTGGCGGGGGACGGCTGCTGCCTATTCCCGGCTAAATACAGCGATCGAACTGGCGGCACGGTGACAGTTGCTGTTCTTGCCGGCTGGGACGCATGTACCACCCGAACGTTTTGCCTGCTGGTCGTGAGTGTATCCGCGGAACGCCAACAGTTCGTTGACGTGTTCACGCTGTGCGGGGTGGTCGACTGCGGGCGTCGTCAACCGCGGTCGTTCCATCATCGTCGGCGCCGTGAGCGCGACCGATGTGAAAGGGTCGATATTCGTGTTCAACGAAGGCCTTGCGCTATACCCGTTCCATTGTTTCGTGCTGCTGTTGTTATTATTATTATTAGGCATTACATGTTAATGGCGCGGATGAGCTTCTGGCGCCTCGGGTTATGTCTCTATTAAAAGGAGCCACAGTGACAGCGGGCCTGGACGAGTATGTTGGACAAATGTAAACACGAGCAACCCAGCGCTGCCTGCTCGGCCTCTGCCCGGTACTACCTTGACGTCCTTCCCCCATGCTACGTAGCCGTTTCTCATGACTTGATGAGTTCGTCTCGATTTGTCGAGTCAATGTCGACGTGTACTGCTTTGTTAGCTAGTCTAGGTAACCCTCGAAATCTAACAAAAAATCTTTGAGCGAAACTATCGTTGGATTGCCGTTTTACCGAACCCGTCCGATACAAGCGGATGTTCGGTGCGGCAGCGCCGTGTACTGGCCGAATATTCGTTTTTCTTTGTTATTGACTTCATGTTCGGCCATTGCACGTCGCAGAGCGGATGGGTGGCAAACGAACAAAATTGCGCTAGTATTCATGTGCTAGCGCGGCAATGAGGGAAAGAAAGTTATATGTACAGAAGTAGACCATTGGCGCGCTAACCAGGGCTATCGGCAGACCAGTAGCGGCCGTCACTCGGCGGCCCTGCCTTCTAACCCGTTTGCTTTCTTCCTTGTGTGCGAAATTCACTTTCGGCCAGTAAACTGTTGCACGACTGGACGCGGGTGGGTTTGTATTTTTATTGTTTTGACGTGTATATGTGTGTGTAGATTTGTGAAGTAGTGGACTGGTGAATGCGTCTGAATATAGGAGGCGAGCGCGAATGGCGAATGTTGTATGATTCGAAATTTGTCCACGCAAGTCCTCGGATGCTGAGTGTTTTGGCTGTGACGAGTAATTAGGATGTGATGTGTGTTTTGCTGTAAGTCTATGTAGATCGATGGCTATTAGGGTGTTGATGGTTGTCGAGACACAACCGTGTCGACACACGATACGGTTATGTCTCGATGGGTAGCAGGCAGCGGTGGCCGAGTAGATGTGTGATACGTTTGTGGTTCCCCTTCTTTACTCATTTCACTACGGGAGCAGCTGAGGGAGGGCCAACAGCGCCGCTAATGGGCACCGACTCGCCAAAATTCGAAAAATTCGCCCCCTACCTCTGTCTTTCTAAAGGGACCTCATTTTTTACGTCTATCTCTTATATTGTTCAATAATTGATCGCTGGCTAGAAAATGTGAAAACTTAATATATATAGTAAGTTCACTTAATTAACGAAACGTTATTATCTATTATACACTTAACGTTTGGTATCACCTTGATATTGAACTCCGTATCCGACGTTCAACTGTGCAATACCAACCCTCCCCCCTTCCCCACCCGCTCTCCAAACGCCAACTCCTCGTTTTTCTACTAATTTGGCTTCGGCTCCGTTTTTTGGCGGTGGTGGTTAGCTGTGGTGTGTGTTTTTGTGCGTGGATGTGTGCTTATGAGACCTGTGGATAGCTTCGGCCCTGTCTAAGCGGCGTGTGTGTGTGTGCGAATGTCCGCCCTCTTTCTCTCCAGTCGCTTGATCTCTCCATAGCACCACCAGCGACACCGTTAAACTTGCCACCTGAGATCTGTCCGTGTGTGGGGCGTCGTGTCCCGATCTCGTATCTTTCAACCGCTCTGAGGGGTGGGTTGATTTTTGTCTCCTACATTTGAGTATGCGTTTCTGAACATTTGTTTGTCTATATTGCGCTTCCTTTCTTTCTCTCCCTCTCACTCATCATACTTCTTGCTAGCAGTGAGATACATAAAACGAAAGCGAGTGTCTGCGTGTGGCGTGTTCCATGAAATGTTTGTGGTACCGTTAGGCTAACTCGTACCGTCTACTCATCAGTGGTTCCTCTGCTGTGGGGGTACCACAACCGTACCACGGGCGGCTGGCCAGCGGGAAATTCGTCGGATGCGCCGCCGTCGCTGGGCTAGACTAGTCGAGTCGTGTGTGGTGCGTAACCGTGTTGTGTAGCCGGTTGGTCGGTTGGTTAGCAAGCGACAGAAAGCGCATACGCTCGACGCCGCGTTGACTCCGTCGTTGTCGCTGTCAACCCTCGGGCTGCTGCTGTCGTCGTCGTCCTCGCCGCCCTCGACGCCCCTCCCTGAGTTTTCGTCGTCCGCGTCACCCGACGCAAGCCGAAAGGTGGTCGCGGCCTCGGAATCCCTCGGTTGCCTACGCGGCTGCAAGTGCTCGCTGCGCTGGCGGTGTGGTGCGACCGGCAGCGGACGGAGACATAACTCCTGTGGCGGTCCTTTTTCTGCGTCTGGTGCTGTGCTTTCGGGGTGTGCGGATAACGGCCGCCTGTCACGGCCTGTGTGACGAGGGCGTCTTGCAGAGCTCTCCCTCCCATTTGTGCCCACAGTGTTCTATCCCCTTTATACCGGCCCACTGCTCGCTACAGCAGCGACAGCTCGAGCGTGTGGGTCGAGTGCGTGTGTGTGTGTGTGTGTGTGTCGTCGTCCTTTGTGCGATAAATCCAATAATAGATCGGAGGTGAATTGTCGACGCCGAGGTGCTTGTGCTCGGTTAGTGGCCGATCAAGTCGTGCTAATCTACAAGGGGAAAACTGCACCCGGCTGCGTGCCTACTGCGTTGTCCGTTTGTGTTCCTCAGCAGTAGAATCCGGTGTGGCCCTTAACTGACCGCCGTGGTCGTGTCGCCAAGTCTACCAGGAGTTGTCTGCCTGTCCATCCTTCGTCATCCACTCCTACCCACACCCTCTTTCTTGCCACGAATCTCGGCCGTGCTCTAACTTCTCATCGGTGCCGTCAAATTTTGTAGCCGTCGACGTCGTCGCTAGCGCTTTGCCCCGTCATGTCGTGCCAACCCCGTCACGCCGTCACCGTGTCCGGCCGTTGCTGTTGATTCGTGTCTTTCTGCGATAGAGGGACGAAAAGAGAGAAGGCGAGACAGAGATAGGAAAGGAGAGAAACAGACGACAGAGAAAAAGAAGACGGCCTTAGTGGGTTTCTCACCGTCGTTCGACTGTTGTCGTCGTCGTCGTCGTCCCCCTCCCGCCCTCGACGGTGCTCGCCGCCGCCGCCGCCGCTGGTTCCGCCGCCATCGCTGCCCGTCGTCATATTGTTGTTGTCGTTAGCAGTAGCTGCTGGCCGCACAGCAGCAGCAGCAGCAGCAGCAATTATCACCGCTGACGATCTCCGCCGTGTGTGTGTGTGCGTACGTGCGTGCGCTCGACGGTAAAGGCGAACGAGCTTGAAGCAACGCCGTGATCTCCGTCGGACGGCCATCGACGTGCAACTATTGTAAAGCTATCAGGCCTTTGCACGAAAAACCTCTTCCATTAGACCGTACCGGATCAAATCATCGACACCACAGCATCCCCTCCCCGCTACACCTCCTGCTATACCCCGTGTCGACCCAACCCACTCCCTCTGAAACAGTCGGTGGTTGACTATCGCAGCAACCGCCTGCTTGCTTGCCCCTCCGCTAGCTGGAATCTGGCTGGCGGCGGCGGCGGCGGCGGAGAACCCGGCGAGGGCTCAGCGTGCTGTGCTGTGAGGTGAGGTGCTGCTGCTGCTGCTGCTGTGTACGGCGGCGCTGTGCGAGCACCGATCCAGTGTGTGCGTGTGTGTATATGCGTGTGTCTGTGTGTGTCTGTGTTCTTGCGGTGCAGCGGGCGCCGTTTTGTGCGTTTGCGAGGGACATCGTGGTGATTGGTAGTCGGTGGTAGTGGCTGCGGTGTCGACATCATCGTGTGCCGTTTTCGATCATCTATTTTGTTTCTCTTCCCGCCGTGTCTGTGCGTCTGTGTCGAAGTGCGCGTGCATCCGCCTCGCTACGCGTGCCAGCCGTAACGCGCTGGGGCCCGAGCTCGACTGCTGGATTGGCGGATCAGCCCGGCCGTCTCTGGGGGGGAAGCCCGAGGTAGGAGCTGTGCAGCTCAGGAAGTTGGTGCTCGCTGTGCAGCGATGAGCCGCGTCGGCAAGGATGTCTTTTGAGCGCTGGCCGAGCGAACGCAACGACCCGACGAGCAGCAGCAGCAGCAGCAGCATCAGTGTAAACAGGGAGGCGGCGGCGGTGGCGGCGCACAGCCAGCCTACGCGGACATCGCCGGCGTTCGCCGTACAACAGCCGACCCGCCTGGGGCGCTGGGATTCGCTGAGCGGGAGCCACAACAAGGTCGGGCCGGAGTTTCGCCGTGTGAATGGCGTTTACGAGTGGACAACGAGTGTGTTAACGGAGTGTGGCCGGTGTCCGTCGCTGGCCTACGCCGCGCTGGCTGGATCAGGCCCGTCGGCCGGCCTGACGATGTGGACGACCGTGCCTGTCGTTGGTAGTAGTACAGTGTTAGCCGGGAAGCGGTGTCGGGATACACGTAGGCACACAATCGCCAATGAGAAAGACGAAAGAATCCATGGGAGCCTTTGGGGACTTGCTACGCCACTCACTACTCGGTGGTGGTGGTTTGGGTTGTGCTTGGAGGTGATAAATCTGGCCGAGGGTCAGGCATAATGAATATCGTGTCGTCGGTTGCGTTAGTAGCTGTGCGTGCATGTGTGTCTACGTCCCTTATCTGAGGAGCGTGTGCGGGTAGCGTTTTACAGACGCAGACAGCTGCTGTTTTGTGCTGCTACACACCGCTGGGAGAGCGTCTGTCAAACGCCGTCGATGGGTCATACGCAGGATACTTGTGATGCACTCTCTGATCAGAGCGCTCCGACACATAGGCCTACGGGGTCAGTCGGATCCGCTCGGCTCATGGCCGCCGGTGTGATGGAAACGGCGCGTGGAACAGGCCCCGAGCAGTGAAACCATTACCAGCGTTTTTCCGGGACGCTTGTTCGAGCGTTGGCCTGACGGTGAGCCTATCGGACGGTGACGTGGTGCTGGGTACTGGCCCTTCCCTTCCGGCCCCCCGTAACCGCTTTAGTGGTAGCGGGCCGTAACCCGCTATCCGTCCAGGCGTCACTGGTCGACGCGCGAACCTGCGAACCGTCTTAGTCCAGCTAAGCAGCGATCGTTACTCGATGCGTCGCACAAGTGCGTAATAGCAGTAATGCAAATGGACTATCGCCTAGGAATCGTTTCTAGTTGACCTTTAACGACGGTTGGTACACTGCTGATACGTCGAGAAGTTAGATAAATTCGTCACGGGCAATTGCCGGTGTTAGATTTGCGACGTTGGCCCACCTAGACCAGTTCGACAGATCGCTCGCTTAGTCTAACACGAGCGCGATGCCCGACAGATGCGTTAGCTAGCCTTGTGTCTCATTTAGGTACAATCCTCAGCCTAGGCAGGCGTTCGGTGCATTTTCAACGTGCGTACGCTTAGGTTGCATGTGGACATGTAAATGCGGATACCGCCTACAAGTGCGGGGCGAGGCCAATACCAGGGGGGAATCAAGTTGAACGAGTCGGGTTAGGCGTGTTCTGGACGGACGTGCTCCGGCTCTTAGCCACCGACACACGCAACCGAACCAACCCTAGCGCGATGAAAACACGCGCAGAAGACTAATCACTATGAACGGCTAGCGATCGCAAACACAATCATCCAAAGTTCAGGCCCGACTCCGGCCAGGCACCGCTCCTGGAACACCAACCAGAACGGCGTCCGTACGGGATTTTCTTTCGCCGTCGCTACCTGCGTTTTGTTGCCGGCCATGTTGTTACTGCTGCCAACAATAACAAGATGGTGCTGCGATTCACCCAGAGTGTTCCTGCCGGTGGCGATAGGTGACCGACGGATGCGACGTCAGCAGTAGCGGGGCAGTTCTGCTGTTAGTGGCCAGGACATCTGATGAACCGTCGGCCCAAAGACGCAGAACTAACTCTTCGTAGTTAGTCTGTCGACGATTGGCGATGATATCCATTTTGCTGTGGGCGCTATCACTGTACCGTTGTAACGTGTGATGTCGCCGATTTACGTCTCGTTGAAAGCGAGTTTGTGCGGGCATGTAAATACGTGTATAAGAGTGTTCTTATAGGTGTTATTTTTCGGAAATAAGATCTCCACTGTGGATTCTAGGGATGGAAAGGTTGTGTAGCTGGCATTGTGGTGCTTCGTTGACAGTGTAAATTCTAATGTGTTGTCTATGTAAATTAGATTGTTCTGTTTAGGAGCAAATATTCCCGTTTTGTTCGAGGTACCGCCACCGCTGTCCGTCTTTCACTGTACTTTCACAACACCAATGATTATGATTGTGATAGAGTATTCGCCAGTATGTTCTTTTTAGTCTATCCTCGCTAGATCGCTGAAAACAAGTTGTCAAAAACCGTTGCCGCTCAAAAACTTCCGTCGAAGTTCCAATTAATTATGGCTTATCATTTGCGTAAATTGAGAAGAATTCCGCCCAGTCTACAGTTGACAAAGGCCCTTGACTGTGTCGAAATAATAATTAAAAACTGAATCAGTTGGTTCCTGACAGATGTCATGATATAGAGTGGTCGTAGAAAGCAACTAGCTGCTCACGCAGCGTTCCGCTGTCTCGTGGCGGTCACTTCTGGTACGATATATATTTATTCCATCGTGTTAACTCTTTTCACAAGTACTAGTTGGAACCGACAATTATAGTTTAGACCCAATTGCTGTGTCGTTCTTTGCGGCCATTGGAATTGTTGAATGGTCGTGCTGGAAATCCACTATTTCGTCATAGATATACGTAACAGGTCGATGACGATTCTGTCGTCCTTGCCTGAATTTTCTCACCGCTCGATCTTGATTTCAGGGTGTAGCACTGAAACGATCTCTGGAGGAGCGGGGTGCTAGTGGCTGCGGGCCAGAAGCGAAGAAGATGGCGGGTGGTCAGGCGGCGCCGGGGGCACTCGGAGCTAATCCAAACGCCGTCACGGAAGAGTGGTCAGTACCGGACAAAATGGTCGGCCTTATTATAGGTGAGTGATTGAGTGAACATTTCATCAACCTGATCTGAAAAGCTGCCAGAAAGATACCAAAGTAGTTTTGTTGCGGATACTTTAGATGACGGTTGCGTCAATGATTTAGTCAGAATTTGCCCGCCTACGACATACGGTGTTGTCTGTACGATACACAACAGAATACAGCGTACAACAGGGGATGGCCTGAGAGCGCCAAATATCGGCATGCCATATAGAGTTCACGTGGCAGCAAGACATTCGGCTCGCGGCGAGAGGTGAACTTTGCTAGAACGAAACTTTGAACCAACTAAGGGATACGCGTTTTCGATACAAGCTGCATATTCTGACCACGTCATGGCGGCTCTTTGAGAAAGCCGATTAACATTAAATCCCTTGTGAGCCACTGATGTATCACGATTTTGGAAAGATTTAGCTTAAGTCATGGACTGCGCTATTCCGGCCGGTGGAAGGATAGCCGTCGTGTCGACAACCACGTCGAACCCACTCATTCGACGTCTGAGAACAGAATTTAGCTTGCACAGTGAGCCTATTCAAAAACTTAGCAGAAATATTTACGTACCACTTGACCGTGATTGGCGTACAAAAGGGTTCTGGAATAACCAAGAGCTGACACACACATTAGACACACAGTACTTGGCCTTGTGCTTAGTTGTGCTGTTGGCTGTGCCGCCTGCTGGTGTGCATACGGACAATCGGGCGGCCGTCGGTTTTTCAAGAAAACGTTGAGCAGTCCGTTGAATGACTCAATTGTTTAAAATGCTTAGCAGAATTAAAAAGGTGAGTTGCTTAAGGTGGAATCGGCTTCGTGGAGCGGTTCTGAAGGTATCGCGTATCACTGCTGACGGAGGCTGAAGGTGGGTGCGTGAATGCGTGCGTAGAACGGAACCTATTTTTAGTCGCCGACAAGGACAAACCCCAGTGGATATGGCAGCCAACTGCACCGAATTGCAATGGCTTGAGGGACGGACCAGGAATACTTTTCTCACTGTGTCGTACTCGTCTGGCATTTAACCAAAGAACGCGTAGTACTGTTGTTTGCAATGTCAAACTCCAAACGTTCTCTAACATGTTGTTGTCGAAAAAATCGGCTGTGCAGAACCGGCTGCTGAGGTGGAAAATCTAGTAGGTGAAGTTAAATCGATGGTGTGACAAGCAATTAGGGCAGTTAGTCAAAGGTTACTTTTTCTGTTTTTTCTTGCGCAGTAAGCTGCTTCATTTTAAAGACAGCTAAATGAAGTGCTTTGTGAAGCTGTCTAGCGGTCTCATCTGTGAAGCCTTCTTGAAGAAACTTCTAATGACATTTTCTGGAATTTTTAGCCGACTGGCTATTTTTCTGACTCCTGGGCGTCGGGACACAGCTCTGTGTTGTTGTTGTTCCCTAGGCATGTGGGTGGACAGTAATACAGGCGAAACACGCTGTTATGTCAGCTCATCCCTGTTTGCGTATCATAAAGGTTCCTGTCAAAATTTAAGGATCTGGCCGATGGACGGCTAATGTGATATCTTTATGGCACAGGTCACGGCCATGGCTGGAAAACATGGCGCTAGGTGATGGTACAGGTGCCCTTTGGACAGGTGTAAATCACTTTTTAGTCCGTATGTTGGATTGAAGTGAGCCTTAGTGAAGTGAGCCGGTGAAATGTCGTTTCATTCGAACTGTCACACATCGTAAGGAACCGTTTGATTCATATTCTCAACTACGGTGGGGACGGTTGGAAGTACACTGGATGATTCGCTGCTTCTGAACTGTGAGAATTGTAATGACTTCTCGATGGTGGGGAATCACGAAATACGTGGGTTTGTGAAATATGTGTCCATAACTGTTTTCATCGATGCTCGATTTGTGATGTAGTTAATAGGATCTCGTCTTGGCAGATAGCGGCTGGTTAAATCAGTTGACCCCAGAAAGAAAGGTAATATTTTAGCCATACTTTAGATAAGTATAATGTAAGAGATTGCTCAGTCAGTGTTCCTCGGAAGACATGCACTACATAACCGAAAAAATAGTTTCGTTGATCTTCTGCAAAGATGGGAAAACGCAAATTCTAGTAACTGGCTGACGAGAGGATGTACGTGGGTGCGCAGTAATAGAATATTACTATCCGAATCAAAATATATGTAAGGAGGGAATCTTTTTGTTCACCTAATCGCTCAGATCTGTCTTTTTTGTCTCTTTGAATCGGCGTAGCGATTCTAGCAACTGCTCCGTTTGCAAGTCTCTTTCGTGAAGAAGCACTTTTCAACAGAGAAAACTTTGATCTACTAACAATGGTGGACTATACGACCATAACTGCTGTTCTTCAAAACGTTACCGGCTTGCTCGCTACGTTGTAGGCGCGAAAGATCGTAGGCTAGATACGTTTTGGGAAAGAGCAGAGTGAAGGCAACGTCAAAATTGGCGCCATTTGTTTGTTACCGTTTGAGCAATGGATCTTTTCCAGCCATCGCTTGGTCATGCCCCCTTGTGACTATGTCACCAATAGACAATGTGTCTGATGCAAAATTACATATGCATGACACGACGCAGAATATCCGGCCTTTTGCTGAAATACGCTAATATTTTAAATTATTTCCTCTAGGCTACAAAGGCACTTCTTTTACCAATTAAAACTGGTCCGCTCAAGTAGTTCGATAAGCCAAAAACAAACAAACAAAAAGGCGTGTATAAAGATATCACAAATGGCTTGACAGAATCTTCTGCTTGTCTTATTTAAGCGACAATTACGAAAAGCACACAAATTGAATTTGTGTTCTTCAATGGGGTGCGCATATCTCTTAGAAAGCATAGTAGTGTGCAATGAAATATTTGATGTGCCGGCGTTAAAGTTATCCATTGCTTCGTATATGTTGACTAAGCGACAGTTTTCCTTATTCAGTTACGTCCCTGATTTACTACTAAGGTTGATTATTCTACGAGAGGCCTTAAATTTATTTCTGTTACAGTGTTGAGTTCCAGTCTGACTGTACGTTATTATTTCATAAATAAGCACAGCTGTGAGAAACGCTCAGACTTTATAGCAGTTAATTTTTATCTGTGCAATATTTGTGCGAAATATTATCCGTACGATGGTTTATCGGTCATGATTTACTTACATATTGTTTTTGCATGAGGTCCTGTATTCACATTCTTCATTGATTTTGAGTCATTACTGTGACGTGTCCTATTTGACTTACCTGTCACAACTATTCAGGTCGTGATGGTAAGCAGATCATGAAACTGCAACAGGAGAGTCAATGCAAGGTTCAGCTCTCTTCGGAATCAAACGGAACCTCGGAGCGACCCTGTACACTGACCGGGAGCAAGCAAGCGGTCGAGAAGGCCAAAGAACTCATCTCTGCACTGATCACCCGAGGACAAGAAGCCTTGCATAAGGGTGAGTGGGTCTAAAGTTGCAGAAATCTGAGTGAAAACATTTTAGAAAAGAGCGAACGTTTGGATATTACTCGGATACCCCCTACCAAGTACTTACATGCGTCTGGCGCGATAGCATCTTTCTGATTGACCATCAAACCGCACCTAAAGCGAATCAGACTAAGAAGCCATACTTGTCTGGAAGGTTGAAGGTTGGGGTTCCATCACCTTGTTCATAATGTTCTGTGTTACCTTTAGTCCATCGTCCAGTGTGTCCTCTCTCTTACTACGTTTAGCGTCCCTACCGCTGTTTCTGATTTTCCTATTTTGCATTAACGAGTGCTTTACCTGTTCATTTACGTGTCCTTACGCGGCTCCGTATTCTACAATGTTCCTGCATGTCCTCAAGGCGCAATGAATGGCGGTGGAGGCGGAAATCAGGGCGATATCACCCTGGACGTCCCTTGTCCAGGACACAAAGCCGGTTTGGTGATCGGGCGTGGAGGTGAGACCATCCGTGGGCTGCAGGACCGCGCGGGCGTGAAAATGGTCGTCGTACAGGAATCCTCAATGCCACCCCACATTGACAAGCCTATCCGAATCACGGGCGAGCCTGCCAAGGTCGAATTCGCGAAGAAACTCGTTCTCGACCTCATCAATGGCTCGGCCCCACAGAACGGAGGAGGCCCTGGCGGTGGCGGCAGTGGCGGGCATCTGGAGCGAGGCGGAGGTGGCGGTTTCCCAAGCGGTCAGATGGGAGGTCCTGGCGGCCTTACTCCAGCGCCCGGTGAGCCGGGGATGCTACAAGAACAGCTGATCGTGCCCCGACAAGCTGTCGGCGTAGTGATTGGCAAGCAGGGCGACACGATCAAACGCATTCAACTTGAGACCGGCGCGCGCGTGCAGTTCCAGACCCCGGTGGATGAAAGCCAACCCGACCGAATTTGTCTGATCACCGGACACCAACAGCAGCAGGTGGTTCTCGCCTGCAACCACATCTCGGACCTCATCTCATCAGTTCTCGTAAGTACGTCGGCTTTCTGCCGTATATGCGATATTGGTCGTCTGCTGACGAGCTTTAATGTCGATATGTCAAAGTTACGTGAAGATAGCTGGCGGGTTTTACCCACCGGGCTTTTACAGTGTGTTTTGTTTTTATCGATATATGCGTTAGTTTGTGTAGCTTATTACACGTCAACTCTTCGGTAACTTTTCTGGCCGCATAGGCATATTCAGGTAATACTATCAGATTCTTAGATAATTGGACAAACAGGTCCTGGAAGGGACAGAAAGAGAGAAAAAAAGGGATAATTAGTTATTTCAAGAGTCGAGTTAGTTTTTGCCACATGCCGCATCTTGTGTCGATTCCTTGTGTTGTCGTCGCTTATTACTCAGCTCGAGTCTACCTGAAATAGGTAACTTGACGCGGCTCCTTCTTTTCTTGGTAGTTGTTGTTGTTGTTGTTAAATCCACTGGTTGGGTATTTCTACATTTCGACAAAGGCAGAGTACACTGTTGCCGGCTCTAACGGTTTCTTTCTGTGTTTCAGCGGAGGGACGATGAAAATGGCGGGCCGAGTGGTGGTAGCGGCGGTAGTTTAGGTGGGCTCGGTGGCATGGGTCGGGGCGCGGGTCGAGGTATCAGCGGTCGAGGGGCCATTCGGGGAAGCTTCAGAGGAGGCCGCGGAGGCGGACGGGGAGGTCCAATGGCCATGAGCGGAGGTCATTTAGGTTCGCCTGGCGGCAGCATGGCCGGCAGCGGAGGTTTGGGCGCTCCGGGATCCGACCAGCAGGAGGCGCAGATGCAGGTGGCTGCCAACAAGTGTGGTCTCGTCATCGGCAAGGGCGGTGAGAGTATTCGTCACATAATGCACCAGAGCGGTGCTTACATCGAGCTATCTCGTGTGGGTGGACACGCTGCCACCGAGAAGTTTTTCACGATTCGGGGCACGCCACAGAGTATCGAGGTGGCGCAACAGCTCATCTCGGAGAAGATCGGCAGCGCAGGCAACAGCGGACCGCCCGGCAGTGGGATGATGACTGGTGGTGGTGCGAACGCTAACGGCAGTACGCCTGGCGGCTACCAGCCTGGCTACGGTAGTCAGACAAGCTACGCGGCACAGGGAGGGGGCCAGTACGGCGGTGCGGTGGCCACAGCGCCCGGTCAGAGCGCGTGGGGCCAGCCCGGGCCCTACCAGGCGCCAACAGCCGCTAACGGCACAGCCCAATGGGGTCAGCCTTCCACCGCCGCCACTCCGAACGGCGACTTGAGTACGTATTCCAAAACGACAAGACACAGTCGGCTAACTAACACCTGTCAAGTTGTGATGCAAGATTGCACATATGCATCAAATATATATGTATATATATATACGTTTCAAGCGTAACTTTAATGTTGAGACACGTCCGTCATGTGAGATATGCATATTCATTTGGATCTATTACGACAGGTTTATTTAAGCTTTGCAGGAGTCGTGTGCCAAGCGCAAGCATGTATTACAGCTTTGATTCGTTCGATGATTCCTCTGAGTATATGTTTAATCTGCTATGTTGATGCTACGACTACTACTATTCAGGCAAACCGCAAGACAACTCAACCGCGTGGGCGGCATTCTATCACCAGTACTATCAGCAGCCAGGTGGGGCGCACCCTGGCGGAGCGCCGACAGCAGCGGGTGGCGGAAGTGCAGCCGCGAATCCGTCGGCGCCACCCTCGACGGGGCCGAGCGGTCAACCCGACTACAGCCAGGCGTGGATTGATTATTACCGCCAGTTGGGAATGTTCCAGGAGGCGGAGTTGATCGAGCGACAAACGCGCGGCGGCGCTCAGGCAAACCCCGCCGCCCAGCAGCCTCAACCGCAGCCACAGGTACACAGGCACAACCGACGCACCCATAATAAAATCATCATCGAGCAATAAAAAACAGCATTCAATGTCAGGCATCCGAAAAAACGCGCCCGAACAGCCATTTTTTTAATTTTGTTTTGTTTTTTCCTTGCCATAAACTTGCCGAGCGCCTGTAACGAGGATTCGGCACGCCAGTTGCTAGCATATGGAGTAGGGACCGCAAGCTAGGTAAGCGTGAGTGTATCGACGAGGAATGTCGACTGATGGAAAATGAATGGAAATGGAATGAATTTGTTTAGGGCGTAAGCCGAGGAGTTCGCGATTGCTGGACTACTGTCACTATACAGCTCCAAATTGAAATACATTGCGCACATTTGAATCCTAAAGTTTGGTGTACTTTCTCGCGTGTTGTTATGACGTATGAGGGGCAAACGTTATCTTTTTTCACGTTGTAGGTCTAAAAGCCCCACATAGTGTTACGTGAGAACTGATTGACATTTATTTAATCAATCAATTAGCGACATTCGTTACAGATACCAATAAATCTGAGTCACAGTATGCAGTAAAGCCAGCAATATCGAAGGCAATATGCACTTCATTAAATCGAGTTCCATGATGAAGTCTTTTCCGTCCTACATTTTTTACTCATGTGCGAGTTTTGATGAAACCTACGACTAATGGACATGTACGACTCTTCTCGATTTCGCGATCTCTGTGCGTTTCCGACGTGTCTTGTTTGTCGTTTGTGTTGTGTCTCTGTCGCTCGTGTCATTTATCTGATTTTGTTAGGCCGGTGCTCCTGGAGGGCCAAGCGGCGTGGCGCAGAACGGTGCGCCGTGGGGCGCAGCACCGTACGCTGCGCCAGGCGCACCCTACGGGGGCGCACCAGCTGCACCTCAGCCCTACGGCACTTACGGATACCCCAGCGCATAAATACGACCAGTTCAACCAACCGCTCCAAGTAAAACGACTGCTACTATTTCTACTCGAAAAAGAATTCAAGCAAGCTGCTTCATCGAGAGCCCAAAATCACCCGGCTAGCTGATGATGACGATGGTGATGCTGCATTCGACAACTACGGTCGATGTTTAGTGCGAAAGCAAAGAAAGAAAGGAGAACAATCGCCTTCGTCATATGAAGGAAGAAGTATGACCAACCCTCAACAACAGACAAATGATAAACCTTCCTCTATATTAATCATAGAAACATCAACAACAACATCCAGCAACCAACTCGTCTTTTCAACTGTTGTCCCGCGTGAGTTCAGCCAAGATTCGATAACACGAACAAATCACAACGGTCAATAAGGCCAAGCACAACAGCGATGACAACAAGGACAACAACAATGACAAAACAAAATAACAACAGGAAAAAGAACACAATCACAACAACAGTGACACAAACCATGACCAAGACAAGCTTATGACAACTAGGCTGAAATTAACAAGCAAACATGGTAGGAGCAGTCGACGAGAGCGCATGTAATAATATTCAGTCATTTTTGTCAACGGCGGTTAACAAAACTGATGAGATGTCGATCTGGCAGATAAACGAGAGAAAAAACGAGAATAATAAATAGACCTCTACGATGATTTTCTACTTGTACAACAACACCAGCGCTAAACAGTAAAGGTCGTAACAAGATGCTATAGTAAATCATGCTAATGATAATCGGCGAATTAGTATTATTGTAATTATTATTAGAAGTTCTAATATTTCCCAATTATCTGTTTTTGATCTTCAAGGTACATTGCATATATATATATATATATATATATATATATATAT
>MNPL01003691.1:0-13014 GCA_002081605.1 Tropilaelaps mercedesae | reverse complement strand
TCAATCGATATTACAGTCTCACATGCACATCCAATGGCACGTGGTCATATCCAATGCACAGACGAGTGCATTGGATATGACCTGGACTTTAGCAACATTGTACTACGGTCGGGTCCAAATCGCTCGACAGAGATTACAATGTAACCTGTGAAGAAAAACAAGCAGAATGAAAAAATATATATGTATATATATATGCCGCCCTCAATTTCCACTAACCTTCGGTACAAAACCTATCTCGAAAAGTCTTATTATCTGCGCTGTTATGATTTATTTAGATTAAAAATATAAACTACAACTGCATATCATATCATAAAATAACCAGACACGTACTCCTTCTTATGGTAAGGTGTTTATAGTGTCCTAGTTGACACATCCTGTTCATATAAAATATAGACCACACATCGATCCGGATTACTAGTTGGCTACAATAAACTACCCTGTCATCACTACTTTCCTTCGTTTAGCAATATTACAAAATAGCTATTTGAAAGAAAACAGAGTGGTTTTTATATGTAGAATTCAATAGAGTAAGAGGAGCAAAAAAGAAATATGTTGTTTCTCGAGAATAGGACATTACAAAAATACAGAATAACAGAAACGCGGATTTTATGTCATTTGCCTCTTTTAGATAACGTTGGAAATCTTGGCATTTTAACATAGTTTAAACGACTCAACACCTTACCTCAATTACGTCAGTTCTTAGTATTTTTACTGAGAAAATATTTTGATCGTGCTGGATACCTTATACCTCTCTGCTTAATTATGCCCTAAATTAGAAGATAATAAGGCGTTCACTTTGCGGTATTTCATAACAATAAAAACGCTCTTCGATACTAGATGCACATCATTTGAAATGTGACAATTCAAGGAAATTATGAAACATAGTACTCACTGATCTAAGTTGATAACGATGTTACCAAATGTAGAAATTATTGATGAGACTGATAACTGTCCTTTTCCATTTCACATGAATACAGAACATATGTTAGTTATTTTTCAAACCACCTTCTCGTTAGTCGAATGCAGTATCTACTATGTTAAATATACCCAATGGCATTATACGTATGATCGTAATAATTTTGTCTTCTGTCACAACCCTTATAATACTTGCTGTTTCACTATACGACGCTGACTTTTACAGCTAGGAGGCACTCAGTAGGAGTTTTCTGTTACTGAACAGCAAATTTAGTTTGGAGCAGCTCTTTCTGTCAAAATCAATCGAATGACCGGCCGGAAGGCAGGTAGAAGCGCTTCGCCAACACCTTCTAGCCTTCTGTTTGCGCTCCGATCCTAGTCATTGGGGATGATAGTAGCGGTGTTGCTCCAGCTGCTGCAGTGGCCTTTTCCATCTTTACTTCCGAAACTGGGTGGGAGAACTGTGGTAGTTTGGTTCTGGTTAGCCGAACACATAGAGATACAGAAGTAGGAGAGGCGGGAGAGAGATAGAAAGAGATTAGGCATAGGGGTTCTGTGATGCAGGGTGCTACGCCAATGGGGGGAGTCATTAGGAGTTCTTTTATGTTGCACCCGTGTTCACGATACAAACGGCTATAGCATTGGCTGCTCCGGACGGCTTCACAAAGGAGGCATGCCAAGCCGCTAAAGGAGAGCTGAGGTCTCGTCTCCTTTTTTTCCGAGCGGCAAGACGCTGCAGCGTCCGGGTAATGAGCTGTGGCCGTTCGTTGACTCCCCACCGCGTATTGCCTCAGCGGCGACACCGGGCAGGGATATTGCGGACCTTCATCATGCAGGCCTTCCGGTCTAGACATTTTCCTTTTGCGTGAAAGGCTCTGAACGACCGTGTGGTGGAAGACACGGACCGTATCACGGATGCTATTTCTTAAGCCAAAATGGAGTTACAGTCAACAGAATATGAAGTTACACCGCTACGCCGGGCCGCTCCGGAGATACGGTTGACTTTTTGGACGCATTTTTAGATTTTACGGAAGCATTTATTATGCATGTAAATCTGAAAGAAGGATCCTTTATAGACACCGAAGACAGAGAAAGATTTACGCTGGTCAATTTCAAGGCGCGCATGGTCTATAGACGTTTCTAGATAGTTGTACTGTTAGAAAACAAATTTTAGCTCACCAAATTTTATGCAACAAAAACTAATTTCTTTAGTATAACAAAGTTTATATACAGCTGCGTTACCCCAAGCGGTTTACTCTAAATTGTTAAAGCCATACAAAAGAAAAAAAATCCGTTTATTGGGAATTTGTAGAAGCTGCTGTATTCGGTTGGTTTAGAAACATACAACGGTTCTTCCTGGTGTAAAGCAACTAACAGAATAAAACGGTTTATTTCAAACCTCTAGTGCCTAATACTTCTTTTTTACCAAATTTTTACCAAATAGATTATGCAATTTACGTCCACATAGTCTCGACGCGTTACTCAAAACCGAGTCGGACCATATTATCGTACTTGTATTTTGGCAATAAAACGCTTTTTATTGGAAAAATTTTTGCTGAGATTACATGTGATTCCCGCTCGTAAAGCGTTTAGGTGAGGATGATCTGCCTTTTGCGCTAAAATATTTTTATTTGTTTCCAAATATAATTTAGTTCTAAAATAGTTCAAATTATATTGGCCTAATACTTACACCAAAGTTTTTCAAGACCTGTTCATCTCAAATAACTCAAATACCCAAAATAGGTTTATGCCAGTTGCAGTAACAAAAATTACTGCAGAACGAGGAAGATGGATAATCATAGACTAATTTGTTCTAAACGTTTTTTGCTAATTCACCATGCATCCGTTTTAAGAAAGATAACCGAATTATATTTGAGTGTTCTCTCATACCGATCGCTGTGCGTGTTCGCTAAATGTCGGTCTTGCCGAAAAATATGGCAGTTCAATATGGTGATAGGTAGTTTCAAATAAGAAACTTATTACACGCGCGACCTGTGGCGCCTAGCCCTTGCCTTCGAGGCTAGACGAGTTTCGGCTCAATTTCGTTGACGGGCGATGGGTGGATGTCGGTGGTCCGTGTCTGCAATATATTAGCGGCGAGATATCGCTGGAGCGCTGAAATGATGGCTCAACCATTTATAACAGGCAAGTGTGTGCAGCTACATTTGCAACAGTCCTACGCACCCTCGCAGCCATTGGGTGGGGCGGAACCTAGTCGCTTTATCGTTGATCCCTACAGGGCTCCATACAAGCAGTTCAGTAGATGGGGTCTTGCAACGTGGTACAGTCATGCCGTCATGCTGAAGGCAAATATGTATTTTATTTGTAAAAGCAGTGCCTTTTTATTGTGTAGCCCTTTTCCAATGTGGCTACTGATAGCTTTCTGTAAACTCAGAATCACGAACTCAGAAAGCAAAATCTTGCATCGATATTCGCTGCCGTCGTGTACAGTAGTCAAAAATTTTAAAAGTTGAGGATAGATCTGTAGCCGGCTTAAAATAGCAAGTTGACATCTCATTTCACACCCCAAACTATATCGCCACATGGTAGGAACACGAACAGCAAACAAAATAATACAAGTTCAATCTGCTTAGGCAGTAAGTGTATTCGGTAGTACAGATTCGATCTTTGTTTGTATCATAACGCTCATTCAGATCCTTCTAGGCGATACTATTGATAGAAAAATAAAGCTTTGTCATTGAAAATTCTCTAAGGTGAATCCGAAGTTATGATAGTTTTTGGTATGTCTCACATTTGGATTGCATTATGATAGATATTTCCATTACGATATTTTGAGCTGCATCGTTGCAATGGAATTTCACGTCTTCACTTTAACTCCTAAACGAAAACAAGGTCGACCGGGTGTAGATTACGATTTAAGTTTCAATACTTTAAACATCAGAAATTAAGGTTCCCGTACGCTTAGTCAGCTCTCCGTCAAATTAAAACTTGATTCAATGGCTTATCCACTATGTCTTCTACACTGGATCAAATTTAGAAGATCAAGGTGAAAAAACCTTTACTAAATGGAGAACAGTACGGTACAGATGGGCCCTTTATGTCTTTGTCAAGTCTTTATGTCAAAGTGCCTAATTGAGACAGTTTCGTTAAGCGATGGTTTGCATTACGCTGAACGCCTTCCCAGCCTATCTCTCTTCAAGCACCTTCTAACAGAGACGATGGTGCTGCATTCTCTTGAATCTGAATAAGTACCGATATAGTCGGTAAGGTTATTGCTGAAAAAAAGTCTGCTGGATGGGCAGAAGTGGCTAATAATAATAATAACCTGCTGACAATAACATTACCGGAATTTTGCTTCGGCAGTAGCCGACCAAGTTCCGCTCATACCTCCAGAACGTTTGTATGTCACATAAAATGGACACTGTAACATCTTCCAGAAGTGGCTTTGTTTTTAGTTGTAGTAATGGAGTATTCTAGTTTGTTATCGATGAGTGGAGAAAATCTCTGATTCCCATCGGTTCTGTATTTCAAAGTATTCAAAGGAGCTCTCTTTGTATATGATCTTTGATATGCACCCTTTGTATATGATTTACTACAACTTAACAATTATTGCTTGTTTAATTTTCGGTCGTTCTATTTATTCATTACTTTAGCATAATTTTACGAAAACGTTGTATTACAATTCGTTTTTGATTGCCGTTACCTCAATCTAAATGAGGAAGAACTTCAATGTTGTTCAGTAAAGGTTGTTTATGTGATATATCTTCACACCATAAAGTTAAGCGCCCCGTGGCACGTTAAAATCGCAGTGTAGGCCGCTCGAAACACTGATGAACTAATTGTAACTGTGTTAACCATCTTCTCAGTGTAAACCTAATTGTATGCCAAGGCGACTGACAAGCAAGACGAATAGGTCTCGTGTAAACAAGTTGTAACAACCGCACTCGATATACATCCACAAAGTCTAGCAATTCAACGTTCTGGCTTGTGCACTCTTCTATTTCCAATATTGTTGCAAAAGACGTTTTTAACTTGCAATGGATGTCAGGGTTCTAGATAGGGCTACGTACTTGACACAACCCCAAGCGCAAAATAAAGCAATGCACCGTGACGGCGGTTATTCGCACCTAACTTTGTTGTCCCGGGTGAGTTCTCGATACACCACCAGCAAAGACACAACATCTTGCAGATACCGAATAGAAGGTTAGTTATTCTGAGTCGTGCAATGTTCGTAATAGAATCTCGATCCAAGCCTTACAGTCTTTTTAAACTTGAAGCTCAGAATCTGATAGATTGTAGATGAAAACAGAGTACGAGATGAAACCAATGGGTGCAAAAGCGTTTTGATCACATTTATTTATAAACCAATGCCATACTAGCTCCGAACGTTTGCGTGCGTTGATATGAAGCTATACAATGAGATGATTCATCTCTATATAAAACGAGATCTAGCTAAGAAGATTATTGCCGTTGATTCCTTCACACTAACTGAATTTGCACTTTTTATTCGTTAATCTGGTACTACAGTCTTTCAGTCCTTCAAGTCGATTACTTGCTCAGTCGACACTAATCTTCTATATGGAAGCGTTTTCAGACAAATCTTGCTAATTCTTCAATAGAGTCAATAGACGTCGCAGGAAAACAGTCAAAAGCTATAAGAAATGGCAGCTTCAAAAAGTCGGCACAGTCACAATAAAGAGCCGCCAGTCGAGGTCAGCTCACGTGGACACGGCGGAATGTCAATCATGAAATAGTCGCTGAATTCAAAATCCGTCACGAAAAAGAGATGCTTTTGCTCAGAATTTTTTCTATGAGGTGACCCACTGACTACTGGGCTTACGGAGAGAGATGAGGCAAAGAGAGGCAGAGATAGAAATATACATAGAATGCGTGTTTATGTGTGAAAGGGAGAAGTAGAAGCGAATATAACTTTCAGCCAGACGGCGTCAACCGGAGCAGTTGCCGAGTCTGCACCGTTGTTCTATGTGCGTGATGTATGGTAGCCTGACGTGCCGCTGACCTGGACTCTCGCTTGGACTCTGCCGTTGCGTGGCGAACGAAGCATTATGTGTCCGATAAGCCGAAGCCACGGCTGCCACCAAATATCCTTCACCCGTTCTGTCGCGCAGTGACTCCATTCGTCCCTGTTCCCTTTTGCTCTCTGTATTTCTTTCGCTTTCTCGGTGCTTGCGGTGGAGGGACGTTCTACTATGGAAAAGTGGGTCACGACGTTCTCTGCTGCGTACGTGTAAAGGTTACAGCTACTTTATTTGATGGAAGTGCACTCTGGCGTACCACGGCTGAAAAAGTTGTGTTGGAGACTTGTCGTATTCACGCGACCCATTATTGAATTAATCAGTTTTGGACGAAACAGTTTCTGGTTTATAAGGGACGGCTGTAACGCACGAAAAATTTGAGAAGAGAGGAGCAGAACAAAGATATTGCATGCTACTGCACATTCACTGTGCGACAAAGACAGGTGAAACCGCTCCACGATTACAGATTCTGACGCGATTAGCCTAACCTTTGAAGCAAGTTTATCGAGTCCACTTATTGATTGTCACCTTTTCGCAACAAGGACTTAGAGCATTTACAAAAACCTTCATCTAGCGACGTATTATGTTCGAAAAAAATGTTTTAGTATCTGAGGATCTGTAAAGCTATTATTGCGGACGTGTCGCGTCATATCGGCGAGATCCATGAGCCAGTCCCTTAATTCTTGCAGCATTTGGTTTGTCACTCATATTGGTTTTCGTATCCCATGAAACACTTTACCGCAGATCAAAAGTTATTAGATGTTATTAGGTATCCATTAACTTTCCTGTTTATTCGCGCTTTTTTCATTTTATGTAAGGTGCATAATAACTTGATAGAAAAGCAAACATGTTTTGTATAAACGCATTCCAAGGTTCTAATCCACAATGCTCAGCTACTTTCGTGTTGGATGGGAAATTCTATTTCACGCACATAAACAGAATTTTTTGTAGGCAAAACATTTATATGAAAACGTTCGAACGCTGTAAACCACGCCCTAAATCCGGCTTAAAGCGCCACGATCACCTCAACCATCACCGTCAATTGCTTTGAGCCATTGGCAGTTGAACCACGATAAATAGTGGAATTGAGGGAAGAGGACAGCCAGTCTGGTTTTTCCTCCATTCTGATATCCGTCTTCCTAGAGCCACCGTATTTCCCTTGTCGCTTCTATTGTTGGTCATGACAGCTCTTTAAACGACCACACTGCAGCCACCTAACATTTCTTATACCTAACCTCTCTTTTCAATTTCGTAACCGTCCGCTGCAAGACCGGCCAACGTTTCGAGCATTTGCGTTCCCCTTTGAATGGGTCCCTCCCTCAAACACTAACTTCCTATCACCTCGCACCAATGTAATATTTTACGCGTTTCCTGAGAGGCAGTGGCGACCATTCGTCATTCAGTCAGTGTCTACGACCGCCTCGAGGTTAGCGTTTCCTCAACTTCTCAGCCCAAGCAACACAACTCATCACCTCGGCTGACGGCCCTCGCTTCCACCTAGCGTTGAGTGCCTAATCGATACTCCCGGCATCTATAGCAAACTATAAACTTATATATGTACATATATATATATATATATATACATGCATATAAAAGAAAATACAACGTTTTTGTGGCTCTTTGTTGCTCGAGAAGAATTGCTGTTTGTGTGTATTATGCTTTAAATTGATGTGGTAATTGTTCACTTAAGATCTGTAAACGATTGAGAAATCGATTCGTAAATAGTTCAATGACGAGTACGTTTAAGGTAAGTGGCACGTACCTTTTGAGCAATCAGTTGCATACGTTCATTTTTCTATACAAACGGTTTTATTTGTTCGGTTATTTAGCCTGCACTTTTGATTTAATAATTGCAATACCAAAACATGTTTCAAGGAGCTAAGAAAAGGAAGAAATTGCTTTGACGCAGTACATGTGCTTTTGTATAAAAAGTAAATTTGTGATGTGTCTGTTCCTACAAAATTATACTTTTGCGTCACGATGCTGAACATTTAGCATCGAAAACTTACGGACCACTTTGCTTATCCTGTCTATCAAAAGATGCAAAAGAGAGCCTGAGATGGGACCGTACTTTTCTGGTGAGGTGATCTGAGCTTTAATTGAGAGACTAGCGCCGAATTTCAAACGGGACGCATACACTAACTCACTCATTATTTATTTTTCTTAACCCTATATTCCCAAGAGCAGGAAAACAGCCATATATAAGCGGCCCGTTTGACTGGAGAGACAGAGGGAAAAATCAAGGAGAGTGTTATAAAAGTTGAATGCAGCGTTCATAGAACATATTTTTCGCTTGCTGGATGCACGCTGTCGTAAAAGGTCGCCAGTGGCAGTGTACTATACTAGGCTTGACGTCATGATGTGCCTCGTTTTGTATGCTAACAGGAAACTGCGACGTCGATCAAGATGACTTGGTTCGCCTCAAGCTTTTTCACTTCCGGTAATTTGCAACGCCGACGGAAGTGTTTTTGTCCTTTACAAGCCTACGTCACTTCTCCACTACCTTACAATGTTAGTAATGCAGACCATGAAAGTGTTCGTTGGGATTTATGAGGATCTACGCTTGCCATCTTCCTGGAATTTCTTTTATACGGCGGTGAGCATTGCTACTATTCCATTTCGTCAGTGCAAGCGACACTATCGTCATGTGCCGTCCGTTTCTGGCTATCCATAACGGAACCTACACCAAAACCCTAAGACATGAAGCATTCCGTCACTGCAATCTGTAGAAAGGGACTCTTACGTGTGCCTATAGTAGGATAGGGGACAAATCCAGGTGATATTTCAGCAGAAGGCCTCGGGAAACATGGCTCTCGCCTCCCCTGTCTATATGTGGTAATAGATGTAGGTGTGTGAGGGTGTGCGTGTGAACAAACATTGTCCTTTCGAGTCTAGTCAGACAGAATTCGAGAAGGAGGGAGAAGCAAAAAGGAAGTGTGCATCCTTCTTGCAAATCCTGACAGGGCTTCTAGCCTGCTGGTACCGCGGGGAAACGTTGGCAAACGTCCGAAGAGTGTAGTCGACTAAAATGTGTGAACCGTATATAAGCAGCAGACACTCGGATTGTAAATGCATGGAACGATACGTACATATGTGAACTATCCGGCTGCATTAGTCGTTTATTACCTTTTATCTTTGCAACGTTGAACAAGTGGACCTAAAGCACAATTAGAAGCAAATAATTTCGCTTTGTTCCAACATAATTTAGTAAGTTCAGACAAGTGTTAAGGAACTTCTCAAGATAGTGTTTTGTTACAGATTCAGGACGTTAATGTTAAAGTTTGACATGTATCAAAGCATATAGATAAATTCAAGATCCTTTACATTTAAAAATTTCAAGATTAATTTTAAGCTTTAGTTTTTTAATTTCGGAACTTAATTTAAAAAAAATGAATGGAAGACAAATTGCGTTTGGGCTCGGTATTTAGGTATTTAGCTCTGTATTTAAGGCTCGTTGTGACTTTAGTAGTTTTATATGATTCACTAGGTGCACAATGCCAGGCAGACTGTTTACAGTCCAGACAGTCTACGATATATCTAAGCTACTACCAAATTAACAAACGAAATGTACCTCCAACAGGCGCAAACAAGCACTGTGTTGGGCGTTGACATCTTCTCTATTCCCTCTCTCTAATTCGTCTAATTTTAAGTAGTTTTAGTACTAGATAGGGTTAGTAAGTTAGAAAGACCTTCTAATTATAAAGCAAGCAGGGCTACAACGTGACGAAATGAGAAATTTCACAACATAAAGTTTGTGACTCTCATCTACCTAAAAAGTGAATATTTGGAAATGCTCCTTATTTTAGCCTCATAAAAAGCAGTACATTGAGTACAGTAACAGTTGTATACATATAGAAGAATGTCTTAGTTCAGAAACACCTACGTAGATATTCTGACAACCACTAGAACAAGCAGTATACCGACCAAAGTTAATTGTGTAATTTCAAATGGCTTGCAGTGTGTGACCTCTACGCGTAAACCAGAATGCGCATTAAAGAAGACAACTAACAGAATTTTTATTGTTTTTCTTGGATTTATTGAAGAGTGGTTTGTCTAGCATTGGCAAGAAATAACAGGATACGATTACTTTAAGGTACAACAGTGTTCTTGTATCCGCCATTTTCGCGGAATGTCCCGATCACTCTCCTTCTCGTTTTTACTTCTTTTCCGTTCAGTCATGGTTCTCCCTCCCTGCCTACGTCCCTTCCTATCATGGAGCCCGTGCCACCCAATAATCCCACGGTTTCGCCAAACAACAGCCATTCCTCATGTCACTTTCCTTTCTCCTTGTCTCTCGTCCTCCTTGACCGCCAAGAATAAATAGCAGCAATTTATTCGTCTCAAAATTTTCCACCCGTTTTCACGACTAAGTATACACTCGCGCTTGTTCTCCCTATCGTCCACGTTGTTACATTATTACATCGTACAGGTTGTTGATGTTTCTATGTATATATATTGGTGTGTGTATATATGTCCCCAAGTGCTTGTGGCTTACACTTATAGATATTTTCTCAGGTTTTCAGTCGCTGTACACACTCACATACCACACGCTTATCATCATTCAAATTATTACTTTTATAAGTATTTAGGTATTCTTTACGTCCGCGTTTATTTGATTCCAAATACATTATCTTATCTTACGGTAGACACGCCATGCGTATATGGCCACTCATGTTGTGTAACTTTGACCTCCGTCCCTTTCTGACCTACTCCAGTCTTTTTTCTATCTATAACCTTCTACATTTTCACCGCCATGAAAATCGCTATTTTTACCCCACAAGAACGCTAGACCGCCAAATGGTGGTGATCTCTTGAATATCCCATATTTTTGCTACACCGGACATCATTAATACATGGAATATGCGGGATCTATTACGCTTTCAACAGCAGCTTGCTTTTGGATTCATTCTCTTTTTTCTCTACCAGTCTTTATGCAATTTTCACTTGGGGCACATTTTCTCAATGAAATTTTCTGCAGTTGCATATTTATGTTCTTGTGTCAGTGTGAATTTGTCTCCCGGTATGGTGTTTAATTTTTATCATATTACTGTCTATAGCATATAAACCCTTTCGCTCTCATTTGTGTACTTGCTATCTTGTTAGTTATTTTTGATAAACCCACAGGAACGTTTTCGTTCAACTTTACCCCTCGATTTACAATGTGTGTGACCCCATTCGCCTCTCCTAACTCTCAAATCGACGTGCTTAGCGAACCTGCACCGCGTAATGATTCTCGATCAACAATCACTGCCTCTCCATTACTCGTTCCCCTTAGCGTCCATCAGAGGTTAATCAATCAATCAATCAGCCACTTTCTTTCCTAACCAATCCTTACGATAATCGGCGGTTTAATGTAGGAACGAACATCGAAATATTATTGTTATCCTTATTACTATTATAACTATGTTTAATATTATTATTATCATTATAATTATTAATAATTATATGAATCTTGTGTCAACTACTTTTTCCATTTTTTCTCTGTTTCTTCTTTACTTTTTTCTTTCCTGAACTCCGACTTTCTCTGTTCCGTACGTCTCACATTCAACGACAATCTCCTCACTATGACATGGTCATCGAGTAATCTACTCCCGTCAAAATCCTGTTCACGCTTTGTTCAGACTTTGTTGAAATGCCCATTTTCTATAGGGTTTTTCGACGCGAACATAAACTCGATCCCACTAAGTTGCTCATTCGGCTGTATTATTCTATGGTCATTCAACATGTGTCCTCAGACAATTTAGACTATAACCGCATAATCTCCTATTTCCGTTGTCATCATGACCATTATTCTTAATCGAATTATAACCATTACGTTCATATATTTTCTTAAGCTATGCTCTAATAATTTTAATAATAATACCTCCTGTACTAGCATCGCGGTACCTTCGTTAATAGGTAATCAATATCATCATTTTTAAACACAGTGGTATTTCAACAGGATATACTATCGTCATTGCCATTATTATTGTTATCATACTCATCGTCAGTATTATGCCGTTACTATCTTACCGTCATAGTTTACTTTTAATTATTTTATTTTTCTTCGTTTTATATATTGATCGTATGTTTTTACCATTATTTGTATCAATTATTAGTGCTACTATTATATTTTCGTGATTATTCTTATCGATTTGTTACATATTTTCTATCATATTATTATTATTATTATTATTATTATTATTATTATTATTATTATTATTATTATTATTATTATCAAAGCTATCTCGTGAATGAAAATCAAATAATTAATTCCTCAAAGTGGCAATATTATTACTACCATCCATGGTATAATAGCAGAAATAATAGAAGTAATTATAACAATACTGTTAATAAGAGTCACTCCATATAACAAGTACATCATTATTATAGTCTATTTCTTTGAAGTACAATGTTGCCGGTTTGGCTCTTCAACGCCTATAATCTATCTTATTTTAGCCCATATTCCTTATGTATCTCCCATTTTTTCAAAAGTCTGTTTCGTTTGGAGGATCTAGACCTTCTTTCGCCCGGGGTGATGATCTATAGCCCTTTCAGCTGCTTCCACTAATGAAGTAATTTATGGTTGGATTTGAATTACAGTATATTGATATATTTTTCAAAAAATATTTGCCTGACCGTTGCTCGACTTGCGGGCATTTTCACTGTGGTCACCTGGTTGTACCTGGATCGATAGTTGTGTGTATGTGTATTTGTATGTCGTACCTGTGTCTCTTGACTTATTTGTTATTGTACACTTTCGTTCTAATGTGATAATTTGATGTGATAATCAAAATGCGGTGAAATCACCACCACAGTGTTGCTAAATAAGTATCAAGCGCTATCAATCGTTTATTTGTTCATGACTCTCGGGACAGCAGCGGGCGCCTGGCTGTCGGATGCAATCGTACACGTCTTCGACACCCATACGACGACAAGACTTTTCAAGAGTAGGTCTGTGGCAAACAAGAATTACAAAAAGCAATGCTCATAGTAATAATAATGATATCAAACGTGCAGTAAGCTCATAGCCTCATTATTAAGATTATTATCGTCTACATCCTCATCTTAACTCGTACATAATTCATGTAATATATATATATATATATATATATATATATAT
>MNPL01003687.1:0-23863 GCA_002081605.1 Tropilaelaps mercedesae | reverse complement strand
TATATATATATATATATACTTCATGGTCAAAGATACGAAGAAATACCTTGTGCAACGCGTAACATATAGGGAGCATCATGGCCGATGCATTCAGGCTTCTGTGTTCCTAATATTTACTTGTGGATTCTGTGGATGTAATTTCTCAAATGAATTTCAAGCACTCTGCAGTATCTGAGTATTTGAAGCTGCTTTGAAGAAGCTGTAGTTGATGCGTTTGTTAACTCTAGTGACGTTTGGTGGACAAATTGTTCCTTTTTCCTTAATTTAAAATAACAGTAAAACATACTGGCGTCTTAAGAAATCAAGACCTTATGTATTAACTTAGGCGGCTGATAAAAGTTTGAACGAGTTGCCTAATATGTATTTACATCAAGAGGCTTAGGGCATAATAATTTATTCAACCTAATTCAAATTCTCTTTTATTCATGTCAAGGGATGGCATAATGCACAATATTGCGACTGTTCACCTAATTATTGTTCACATTTTAATTTCTTCATAATACGAGGGACCTATAATTCTGTCACACGTTAATATTAACCAAGGATATGCAGTACACAATGAGAAAAAAAAATACACCACCAGCTTTTCCAGAGTCAAAACCGTGAGCTTGAGATTACAAATTCATAGGTAAATATAAAAATACATTTACAAACATGAAAATAATGTAGGGCTTTAAGATTTATTCAAAATTTTTAAGTTTGTACAAGCAAATTAACATGATAATTAATATGATATAAAGAACCTAGTTTGTCGCTATCAATGCTCTGAGAAAACGCTACTTTCCTTGTTCTGAGTATTTCAAGTTTGAAGGCTTGTTGTCTGAGACTTGAGCGATTTTAATACGTCCATTGATTTTGGAGTGTGCGTCTATATTTTAATGGCCGCAATGTCGTGAAAGTGTGATACCAATAGGAGCTTATGTGAGTCCCCTCCTGAAATTGTACCGTAATTCCACACGTTGAATGAATTTCGTTTGAACACACTTAATAGCTTAAATGTGGTGTGTTAAGTAGAATCACCAGAGTTTACCGCAGTATGCAAACTTAACTAAGACCAGACTTTTAGCAAGGTTGATACAAATTCTGGACGCTTTTTGATAGCATAATGGGGATTCATGTTGCACAACAAGATAGCTGAGTGGATAGTCAGCGTGATATGCCAAAGTGACATATCAAAGTCACCACGGAACAGCGGATATCATCTCTTCACTAGGTGTCTATTGTTGGACGTCTTTAAAGCATAAGGCGACATATTTAAAGACAAAAATGGTCATGTTCATGTCCTATATATCGTTTTGACATTAGGTTTATGCTTGTTTATAAGATAAAATGATCGTTAGCTTTAAGCTTTAAGATCGTTAGCGTTAGCTTATTAAGTTTGACGCGCAAAAAATCTATTTGCCGGGTACTTACTTATATAAAACACCGAAGGTTTGTCAATGTTAACAGATTTCAGCTTTGGTGTTATTTTTGAGCGACTAACTCTATCGAAGACCTTGGAGCAGTCAAATAAGACATGGTGAAACATTCACTTACTATCATCACAAAACAAATATAGCTATATATCGTGTCCACTAAGTAATTTGCAATGAATTCTCCGTCAGTAAAGCCATACTGGTATTTATCTAGCAAAACTTTTTATAATAAAAGTTTTATAAATGGTTTGCAAGTATCTTTTCAAATGAAATACCGAGCATTGTACAACAGGGCTACAGCTATTAGCGTTCGTAGTTTTGTGGTCTAGTGCAACCACGAATTGTAAAAAATAGGGGCCATGCTATCTTTGTAATATATACAAAATAGTAGGCATAAAGGTTGTACTACTAAAAACGAAACTTTTTTGTAAAAGATAGGAGGTATAAAATTGTGAGATAGAGCCCCATTTATTCGACAGTAGGGCAATTTTAGCAGTAATTGTTTCTTTGGATATAACAAGTGTGGGGCCAACAGTTTCCGAGTGAATGTAGTTCGATTTTTTCAGTGGTGGATGAATCCGGAAAACATGGTAGATGAAAAAAAATTGAATGTTTTTACCATTTCGAGATCATCCTCTACGATCCTATCGTTGTTTTTTTTACCAAATTTATAGTGCCGTTTTCCTAAACCATTGACTTGCATATCTAAAAAAATTTTGAACTTTATAATTAAAGTTAGACTTTTTTATTACTGGATGTCTCGTGCCTGCTCTGTGGAATTTCTTAATTAGTCTCTGGAGTTAAGCTAGGCAACTTTTTAAATCTTCACTATGGGGGTCAATCCTATGCTTAGGAACGTCCTTTTTAATAAAATTATCATTTATACGATGACGATAGCAAAGAATTTATTGTATATTATTACCCGAAACTTATACCCAAAACAAGTTACGACAGTATATCTCAGAGAGCTCTCTTCGTCTTTTGTTATTGTTATCTTCCCAAAAATTGTTTATACCGTCGTCCTTGTTTGGCCAAATGGTGTCAGTGGTAAAATTAAGCATGAGCATCTCATGATCAGATAGAACGAGAGAGTCGGTGGTCATGAAATTCGCGATTAATAATGGATCGATCATGAGATCGACCAAGTGTTAAGTCAGTTACAGACCTTAATTCATTTTTCTTGTTGCGTCTTTGTCACTATCGTTGCTCTGGTTTCACTGAAACTGTCAGCAATAGTCCTAGAAGAGCTGGTACCAGTTTTGAAATAAGGGGTAAACTTTTGATTTTTCATTAAACCAAGAAGGGCCAGCCCTGATCGGCTCACTTATTGGATTGCGTTACCTCATCAACATACTAGTAGTATAAACTATCTTCAATGCAAGCATTCATGAACAGAATATCTACATTGTCGGATTACGAAAGTACTACGTCTAATCAGTTCAGTCCAAAAAGATGAAGGTTTGCCGAAATTACTATAGGTCGGTCAGCGTCACAAGAAATAGTGAAATATTTCAACTCCGTTGGCTCTGCAGTGCTGTCCGTGGTATGTATACAGGCATCAATCTAAATATGCTAGGAATAAAGAGAACAAGTGTGGTTTCCACTGATCGGATGTAACTACTCAGTATGCTGATGTTAATGAACCGATTGCATTGTTCTCGATTGCATTGTGCTTCAACTGTGGCCAAACCCTAGACCTAAATATCCGCATGTTGTAGCTTTTCTCTCACGTCATAGCGGCAACTTCGGTACTACTATGGATACTAAAAGAAGGCCTAACTCATACTCTAATGCTGCCCACTTCTTGGCATTTTTCAATCTCTATACGGGATATGCAATGTGAGTCTCTAATAGGATCCACCTGTTTTGAAGATTTCCAGACTTCATGGAAGTTAAGGCCTGGCCTATGGTCCCTATATATAATTTTATGAGACGACCGAATAAATTATGTTAATTTTAAATACCTCCTCAAATATGCAGGTTCTTAAAAACGCTGTCGCAGTTATTATATTTATTTGTGTACGCTCCGTTTTGCAAACGTTAATCAACGGAAGTATAACAAGGTTCATATCAGAGTGAAGACCACGCTGTGATCCTAAGTTCTCAGCAGAATTGGTGTATCCTTTTTAAAAAGGACTTTACGATAAATTTGATTTTCTAACTCTTACGCCAATCATAAATGCAAAGTCACATAGCGCAAGAGCGGCTAGGTTATAAAAAGAGCACGGTACTATACAGTTGAGGGTAAATCTCGCTTTAAATTTTACGGGATCTGTTTTGACTACATCAGCATGTTACGATGGGCCTTCAACTGGGCAATTGTGCGCTCTTGCCTCACATTTATCAACGTCTGATTGCAAAGGAGCGACCTGGCCCGTTTAACTGTTTTTCAGAATAATATATAATAGCCGTATTCACAACTGTCAAGGATTTTGGGAAGTAAGTTCTATTTTTCACCTTCCGCAATCTTAAAAAATACTATTTTACCACGCCATTATTTCTCTTTCAACTGACATATATTTCCATTACATTCTCTGATAAAATTGAGTGCAACGTTTTTTCATAAAAAAAGACATGCATTACTAAAACCCTTAAGGAAGGCCAGTGAAGTTTTCGCCTGCGCTTATTAATCTTTTGAATTTACCCAGGTAGATCCTAAATATAGATATTTTCTCTTAGTTAAAGGCTACGATATACTTATTTAGATGCATTTTTTTGAGAAGGACACTGATCGAATTATCGGCATGTATGCTAAAGCATGCATCAGCAAGCTGACACTCCTAAATCATTTTTAAGCGCAACGTCCACGCCCACTGTTGTGAGTTCTCCTTTACATTTAAGTGTGACATTACGGTTGCTATTATAGAATTTTAAATACTGTGGGACTATTGCGTACGTAGGTGGCTTTCTACTTCCTATCCATGGCTTTAACTGATGGACCTGTCCACGACGTATCCTCAGGTGAAATTTCAACTTCTTCGAGGCTGTTGGTTCAAGTCGACTTTTAGCCGGTTTCTGCTTCAAATAACACTGAAGATGCTTTAAAAGCTACCGCTTAAAGTGTCCATAACTTAACTATTACGAGAAGCCATTTACTCGAGCAAAAATAGAAGGAAATTAAAATTTACTGCGTTAAAGAATATAAATTTTTTTTTGAAGGACCTAATAAAGTAACTGAGCCCGAATTAAATTTAAGTGTATCTCTGCTACTGCTATGCTACACCATAAAAAACATTGGAGAGAAACTACCTATGGTAATATATTGTACATACGTATGATGAATAAAATAAATGATGAACTTTCAATAAAGTTAGCCGCTAACTCCTCACACAGGAGAAAAAAAAGAAAGAGAAGAATTTGCTACATTGGTAAGCACGAAGCCAGCCTATCAACAAACCAAGCTATTTACTGGACAAGTCACTCTTGTAAGCGCTATAAGAGTGTGCAGGTCATGTTCAATGCCGCAGGAGTACCTTTCACCTCTCTGCCACCTCGAAGTTACATAGCTGGAGGGAAGCATTTTAATTCAGGCTGTTTTGAGAGAGCATTGTTGTCTGCTACATTAGCAGGTGTGCTCACAAATTTTGCTTGGTTTGCGAATAGTTGATAGAACTACTCCTTATACTAGTTAAAACTTTATATCAGTGTAGTGAAGGTGTTTTTCATCTAAGAGACTATTACATAAAATCTTTTTTTAAGGGATTAGGTAAACGCTTGATATTTATGCGCCACTGCAACCAGAAAATGGCTAGTGCAGAGGCTCATAAACCCGCTAAGACTTTCATTCCTTCCTATCCTCTCAAGTTTCGAAATGTTAATGACGTTGTTTGTAGGCCACAAGAGGGGTAAACACCAGAATTCCAGCAACGCTGACGGCGACTGCCTTACTTCAGTCTAGGAAGCAGTTCCGGTTCCTCTCCGCGGGGATGGCACGAGAACTCATTGTCATCTGACGGAACATCAATTGCCCTTCCTGACGCCCCTCTCTTGAAAACCCTTCGGACGCTATTCCCCGGAAAGCTTCAGTAATTCTCGCTCAGCAATTCTGGCCCGTATAACCTTTTATAGTGCCGCCTTACCTTTCACGATTGCATTGAGCCATCGTGTCCCGCTCTGCCGGGCTCGCGGGGGGGGTTATCATACGATCCAGCATTTCATTCACCGATGCTGGCCGAAGCAACTCTAGGGCAATCCCCGTTGCCTTAATCAGGGAAAGACAAGGCAGAACTGTCCATGGCCCGTAAACACTTGGGTCACTTCATAGATCAGCTCGCCACTGTTGTCCAGCCACCGCCGAAAATCATGGATTAATAAATTGGTCCAAGCATCCTTAGTTTTTTCCGTAGGTGCCCTGCACGACCATTTACTTTGCCACTCATTGATAGTGGCTGATCGTCGAGAAAGCATGAGGTTCGTTTTTTGATAAGCGAATGCCATGGTACCATTTTGACTTAGACGAGTACATTATCAACACAACTCTGTACTCAACAGCCTGCCCTGATCACCAGCGTTCTCTCTGTCTCTTTGCCCTTAACGCCAGGACGCCCCATACAAACAGGTCGAGTCGCTACAGTCAGTTAAGCTGTGAGTTTCCGCTTTCCAGCCCTGCTCCCCGCCTCTCTGGCTTCTCCCACAAAAGCCACCAACTGCGATCTCAGCTGGGTCACGGTCCCCGTCAGGTCGATCACCTCTGCTGCTCCACTTCGTGGCGGTTGCAAAGTTGTAATGGTGACCTGAACGGATCAGACCGACTCTTTGCTTTCCTTCCAGTCGCGTTCTCTACGGAAGAGGTTTGGTCGCCTGCCGCTCCAAAGTATTACATAAAATATCTAAGGCATCGTACACCGATAAGCTTATTGCAATCTTCTCAAACTCAAAATTGTTGTGGAAAATGTCGTACATCGCCCTTTCTGGGGTTATGCGTAACTACTGTTAGATGTACTACTAAGGCATTTGCCCCGGAGACGTTGCCACTGTTCCGTTGCGCGGCCAAAGCTCTGACCGACGTTTTTACTGGGCACTCCTTGATTCCATAGATGCTGATCGGCAGCAACGGCCGCAGACGTCTTCACATTCCCCTTTGCTCACCCAGGTAGAAACTTCGGTGCTGTCCACTTTCCATGATCACGGCCACAATTGTCGCCGGGATTTTCTCTACTACGCTATTTGCATCCATCAATGTGGTCAAATTAGGATGAAGAAATCATGTAATTCTAAAAGCCTAAGGATAACCGGCTTCTCTCCAGCTCTCACGCATCAGCATAAACAAATTCTCTTGTCTGGAAGCGTAAAAAACCAATCTTACTTTGATGAAAAGCAAGAATCAGCTTCTGAAGCTCTTTTATTTGTAAGTAATTAGCAGAAAACATCATTTCATATCTTTAAAAAGACTCTTAAATGCAACAATAAGCAGCATCATATTCTCTGAAAAAATCGCTGAGGTAAATAGAGTGATGCAAGACACGTTGTTTAATTAAAACTTGAAAATTACTGACATATTGAACACATCTTGTTTCTGAAGAAATATTAGATCCAATACAATCGCGTACGTAATGCAGTTGTGTCAAAGATTATTACTACTATAGTACTAATGGCGTTACATTTTTGTGCAAACTTTTGCTCAAGAATTGCTTTCAAAAGATATGGGTATAAAGATAGTGCACATTTCTGATGTTCGATACTCTTTAAATTGAATTAAATGTCTACTGCAATGTCTATTCCATCTGCAAGTGAGGCGCTTGTTAAGTGCCGCCTGACTATTGTATTATTATTATCAGTTTTAACGTCAATGGAACAAGGCTCTAGAGACTGAGGTTTCGATTACTTGCAAACAAGTTGCTAAAATTTCTAACAACTTTGGGAGCTATAACGGTTGATGTACAGTCGGGCTTAGCTCTTGCACTTTCCATATACTGCGCGCTCAGTAACTTTGGCGGAAAAGTAGTGGGTAACAGTTGGAGAATATAGCGGCAAATGCGCCTCTAGAGACCTTCCCTGGACGAGACGCTCTAATTTAGTTAGCATAGGTTGGAGTGATTGCGCGATGTCTGATTGTCTATTTTGCAAAGTTTCTTTTATCAATGACCTTACACCACCGATTAGTGAAAGTATTTGAATTCATGTAGAGAAAGGAATTTGAACATGTAGAATCCCAAAAGTTCGGAGTTTTCGAGCTTAACACTCAATGCCATCTCAAAACAAAGTCGGAACCTACGCAAGCACAATTGTAGTCAATCATTATAAGCTATAAAAGTAGAAAGAGCTGTTTTGAAACGAATAGACTATAGTATATAATGAACGCTTATTGTGTCGCGTTATTTGCGCCTATTTTACAGCGCTTGTCCTTAACCCAGGTTTAACGTAAACCTTCGAGTCGAAGCCAAGCGATTGAAATTTAATGTCAACGTTCACTAGTGAGGGGATCTTGTCTGCATATCGAAGCATTGTATCCATGATATAGAGGTTGAAAGTTACTTCTCGTTAAGAAATTTGCTCAAATTTACCGTTTTAATGGTCTGCAAAATGACAAAGGGTTTTCTCCCTGTATTACTGCGGTCGTTTGGGGCAAGAGGGGGAGCTGTGCAACTTCATCGTCTATTTTCTTCTGAGTTTATTCTCTTGTAGGATGACTACCAGGAGCCCTAGGAGCTTGGGAGGAACCCTTACCGTGCCAAAATTTCCAACAAGGTGATTCGCGGGGCAGACTTATAGGCCATCCTAAAATTCACAAGCGCTGCGAACAACGTTTGTGATGGCTTAACCAAAATCCGCTTAATATCTTTCTGAGCACTTCTGAACACGCTGTAATGGTGAAGCATTACGTCTGAAGACATGCTGTTCTCTCGGAATAACTTGTATGGCCTCCAAAAATTTGGAAAGCCTTTTCGCCAGAAGAGATGAGTTAGCCTCGATCCATTAATGGGGAAGGGATCCTGTGCGAAGGCACTCGTCAAAAAGCGCCGTCTAAAAAGGCGTCAGGATGATAAGTATCCTTTAAGTGTTCGTTTCTGAGTTGATTAGGACCCGCCGCTTCATTGGAGTACAGTTCCTGGATTGCTTGAACTTCGAGAACTCATTCTCCAGGTGTTGTCGCTCGTCTGTTGTGATCTCATTCCACACAGCGGACGATAAAGCGTCATTCGGCATAGTGTCACAAGCCCGTAACTCATCCGAAAAGTGTTCTATCCTTCTGTGAATAGGCTCGAATTAATCGAACAAGGCGACACTGCGATGAAAGAGCCATTTGTATGGATGGTGTTCCTCCTCTAGCAGAGGAGGATCTCTTGGCGCTTGAGGTATTTCCGCCTCTCTACGGTGTAGGTTTTTCGACAAAGGTCCGGAGAAACACCGCGAGGGGTTTCATCGCTGAGCACACGGGAGCCAGAGATCTGCCAGAGATGTGGTCCTTCCTAGGCAGAAGGCGAGAAGTTTTAAACCACGGTCGGTTACGGCGGTTAGCGTGAGCACGGAGCATGGAGGAACAAAGGATATCGACGAGTTGTTGCGCATACCTTTCGACATCGGTGTTATGGGGCACAGAGGGTACATCAAGTGTGCGACGGAGTAGAGTCGCCGAGTTGAGCTATCTCTTAAATGAAGCGGTTTTTTTCTTCTTGTTGTATGCGAGGCCAAATAATTTAGAAAGGTGTCCAAAGCTACTGGCAAGTGGGCGTTTTTTCCCCTCTTTTAAATTGTCACCGAAAAACTTTGTTCTGTCGCTTGCGGCATTTGTCACGACGACATCTATGACGGAGCTTCCATAAAGGTCGGAAAGGTGGTAGGGCTGGCAATCTAGCAGCCAAAATTTGGCAGCGATTCTCGACGGACTACCGTGCGACTGGAAGCGAAATGGTGGTAACCTTGCATTCACGTGGTCCAACCCGCCATTTGGACGTCCGTATAGCGCTATCCTTGGATCATTGCAATGGATGGCGTAGAAACCAGGGCATAAAAGTACGATGGCATTGGTTTCCCAAGTTGCAGTTAGCCCTAGTATATCCATTTTGCTAGCGCCGTGGGGCTCGCGGTGTTAATGTCGATAAGCCTTCGCAGATCCGGATAATCACTCCTATTGATTCGAGGCACTCTGTCATCGACCGCTGCTCCGCGGCGGGCTCCGGTTCTGCCTTAACCTTCACCTCTGCGCCATAAACTGTCTAGACTGCAGCCAGCGCTTGCTTGAGGAACTTTTTCAACATATGAGATTCCGGAGAGAGTCTCAACCTTTGTGGTGTCGTAGCACTACCATCTGCACTACCACTAGCACTATATTCCGACGAGCTGGCTCCTGGTTTTGGAGGTAAAGACGGTCGAGCGGCGGCTTCACAAAATAGACCTACGTTTGTCAAGCCGATATATTTTGAGACTGCGGGCTCTGAGCCTTTTGAACCTTCTGCGTTTCTAGGTCTCTGCTACGCGTGGAGCGGGCTTTGCTTTCTTTGGTTTTTAGAGTTTTTGCTTCCGAAAAAGGCAGGCTCTGGCAAGCTCCTCCTTTGTATGCATATTGCCCGCTTTTGACGACTTATTTCATAGTGACGGCTAGAGGGAGCGTAGAGAAGAGAGCATCTCCTGAAGCTGCTTTCCTAGTGATTGCGTCATTGCCGGAAAAGAATAGAGGCACAAAGAGAACATATTTAAAGCCGGGACGGGTCAGTTCCAAGTAAGTACCAAGCTTTTCGACTGCTGCCATGTAGGAGTTTCTCTCGAATTACATGCACCCATGATACCCCGCTTGCCGAAAACCTGCAACGGCCTGGGTGATGCTATTAATTATATTTCTCGGCCTTCTAGAATGTTCACATTTACCTTTGAGACTGACCGGACCACCACTAATGTTTTTTTTCGGGTAGAATTCTTTGGGTGCTGGCCTTACCTCTCTTTACCTCAAGCGTGTTTTCAATTTACACCGTGCTACTCGGAACGGACTTATATAGCTCCGTACTGACACTCCACTCTTAATTTGAGAGTTCAGGAGCCGCTCCGGCCTGCGACTTTCGCCTACAACGAAGCATTCTCATCCGAAGAAAGAAAATTGCCGAATATCGATCCGGGTTTCGTAAACACTAATGCAATGAACGATGACACGTGGAGGGGTTCAAATCGACAGAATCGACGCGTTGTAGCGGGATTCGCTGTGCACGGATTTCGTGCTAGTTATGCGTGCCCTAGACGTTTACCACGAGCCTACCTCCGTATGTGTATGTGGACGATCGCATACGGCAAAGTGTGTCCGTGCCCTCCGCTGGCCTTCCTGGCATCTTTAAGCCAAGGAACTAAATAGTGCTCAACATGAGATGCTCTCAGTCGTGCTCGAACTTCATTATCAGCTCATCCTCACGAGCTCCCCTATTATATATTTATTTATATATATACTTATTATACCACGCATGTTTAATAAATGACGACGAAATAATAAACGCTTTCTTGCCCATTATCCTTAAGCCCTATAATTTATAGCCCACATCTTGAGTACGAGATACTTTATATGATGCTAATTATATTAATATCATCTCACCTCTTGTAATCCTTCAGAAGAAATGCTTAAAAATGTTTTTAGCCTTCCGTATCTACATACGACGGCCAGTATATAGCATGAGAAGATATTGCATTTTTACAATATGTGCCCCCTGCAGCAGTCTTGGCAAGGATTAAATGTATTGATGTAGAACGTGCATTCATTCAGGCTTATCCAACTAGGTTTGTCTTAAACGATAATTTTAACTATCAAGTCGTTAAATTACCAACCTAATAAACCTTATTCTCGTGCCGCGTAATGGACCCAAAAAACGTGTTCCCCTCCTTCATTTGAAGGTTTCCTCGGCCTTTGAGGCTCGTACGGTCACTCAAAAAATCACGAAGTATTTTTTCTACTAGCTGATCTTCTCAAACCTATCCTTTTTAATTCAAAATATTAGGGATGCCCGTGTACTTCATATTGTTAACTGAACTGCTTATTATTTTGTTATAGCTAATTGTTATACTAACAAGCGTGAGCGGCCCTTTATTATTCAACGCTAGTTGCCGATACTTACAAGAGCCCGGTAAAGCCAAGCTAAACACTGAATGGGATCGGATTATTTGCCACAACTGCATATAAGAGAAGAACGTATGTTATATTTGTGATATTACTGTAACACGTGTTAATTTAAGCTGATTCCTTAAACGCAAAGCCGTTACGACAACGTTTATAGAAAACTTTATCATTTTGTGTATTTTGCTTAACGCAACCCAGTCACTGGATATGGCGGAACTAATACATAAGGATAGGTGTAAAACTATCTGCAGAACTAATACATAAGTATATGTGAATCGTCTAGCTACTTTGACTCTCAAGTTAACGAGGAACCAAAACAATTTTTTAAAGATTTATAAATAGGTAGCATAAGGATCGTTACGCGCTCTCTTCAGGTTAAAAACACATTCGGCAGCTAGGTAGTGGCGACAACATTGCAACTAAATCGGCTGTTATTATCAGCAATCAAACTCAGCTATTTGTTAGGCAACGATTTAGAGATAAAAAATAATTTGGAGAAATGCTGTGCGGAATGAATTTCCCTAAGGAAGCCAGCAGAGATTGTGCACTTCCATTTTGCCGTAGTGCGGTCATACTTCACCGAAATCTTAGAAAAAGAATCTTAGAAGAAAAGCTAGTTGTGACTTACTGGTGTAATCCCAGTTGTATAAAAACGTTACAAAATGTGCGTGGATTCACGAAGCATGCCTAGAGTTAAAATCAGGCGTTTCCCCTAGTATATCAGGAAGGGTAGCCTATTTTTATAATGGTACACAGAGTCATATGGATTGTCTGAGTCAAATTCCAACCGAATCTCCCCAAATTTAGCACGAACAGACATCGTGCTCTACAGTCAGCACAATCTAAGCAAAAAACAGCCTGGACATAATGAGTTTCCTAGCCCTTTCTACCAGATTTTTACACTAGGTTTAGACACTAGATTTTTATTGCTATAATCGATGGGCATCAGCAAGTGGCGCATCGCGAAAATTAGGGCGATGCAATCAGAAATGAAGTACAGACACTAGGGAAGTGAGAAGAACAGGTAGCGAGCTTTGGGCCAGAGGGTTGCGTTACATCGGGTGCAGACATTGAAGCTGTGTGGACCTTAGGAAAGTGCGAAAATCATCACTGTTCACCCTCTCTAGGGGTGGATTCTCCGGCACCATTCCAGTCACGTAGGGTTGTTAAGTTCTATTAATTTGACTGTATTGATGGAAGTTACAACCTAATAGTAACGAGACCCCTGGGATCGCCTGGCTACATATATGTCATGCCTACACTACCAATAAAATGGTGAAGCAGAGCGCTTCGATCACGAAGCTGAGAAGCTTTAAGTCAAGCCACAGATCCTCATAAGTTTGAGAATAATAAGGCGACACACAAGAAAAAGCGCACCAAGAAGAAGGTCTCCTGGGAAAGAGAAAAAACAGAGACAGAATCAACTTGCAAAAGGTTTAGAAGTCGTTGTGTGTCTTGCCGTCGGAATGTCTTACAACAAGGACAATGGTGCAATTACGTACAGTTACGGTAAGCAAAAATTCTGCTGAACAAAAGTTTTGAAGGGCATTGAGATGCATCCTTGGGAGCCCCGTACAAGATATTTGTACAGCGACCTGGACCGTGGGAAATTGGAAATGACTTTAGAGATGTTTCCACAATATCCCACAATCGATCACTGAGTCCGTAAACAAGCCACTTTTCAGAAAGCCATATATATACCACCGGTCACGCCGGCTGAAATCATGCTCGCCAGAGTGTGCATCAGGCCCGGCAAAATCCGGTTTACCTCTTGCGGCAATCAATGCTTTGTTTAAGGAGTTCCTTAACATTACTGCAGACGTTGCCACAAGCGTGTTTGAATCCGTCTCCATTCCAAGAGACTATAAAAAGTCAAACGTAGTTAGGATTTTTCAGACAGGAGGAAATTGTTGCAATTTGATTCCTCAGCAGTCTGGTTTGAGGTATTGAGGCCATAGAAAAGTATCGACTCCTTTTCTTTACGGAAGAGCATGAACTTCCTCGGACGCCCGATTCGAGGTTAGAAAAATTGCTCCATCCTGATGGCAGTTTACAGTCTGTTCAACATGACCTTGGCAGCAGAGAACCGACATTCCGGTTAAGGCCATTCTGTGTCGCTATCACCCTGGAGGTGAAGAATGGATTCCACAGTTTACGCTTGAAAACTGTGCTGGACACCCTGAAAAAGAACAACGTGACCCTTGATGTGCGCGAAACTGTTAGCAATTATTTCATCAACAAGACATTGAACATTAGACGATGACGATGATCCTACCCTAACTTGACTCGCAGGGAAAGACCTATATACCGGCATTATACCGACAACGTGATACTTAGACTTTCATCTAGAAAAATGACTAATAGGTATGCCGCACCTCAAACTAGTTTGGGCAAAACTCAGGCGCAATACCAAGCCGATCAGCAAGACTCTGCCAGATATCAAACGTCCAAAAAGTAAAAGCCATATGTCGATGAATGACTCGACCATGGTATTTTGGGCTTTTACCTGGATAGAGCTGGTGTGGAGCTAACACCGTACAGGGAACATGGTAAAAAGTACCCACCGACTGGTGCCTCTATAAGTCATTCAAAGCTGCCGCAGCATTAGTGCGCTACGGTAGTGCTCGTAGGCTCGAGACTCTGAAATCCAAAAGGTAAGAAAAAGACGACTCTGGATAAATTATCGTTGAGTCGGGCCAAAGCCCACAGGAAAGCGCTTCACTCATCGCGAATGAATAAAGTGCCAGGTGGGCCAGCTGGGGTCCAGGGTCAAACACCTGCATCCCAATAAAAGAATTGGCTAGCAAAAGGAGCACTCCGGCTTTTTTCATCAGGCTTGTAAGTACAGACGCGTGTGAGTTGTGTGGTACGGGCCAGGTAAGTTCTGGCACACCTTAGCCAGGCAAATATCTGTAAATATCTATGAAGCTAGGGTACGCCAGCGAGCGTTTTTTGTCAAAAAAAGAGAGTTGTGCATTATTGGTTTGCAGCAGAAGCCACAGAAGTTTGACCTGCAAAATCAGTACTGGAAGTTTGAGTCGTATAAGATGTGCTAGCTAAAGACATGGCGAACCATCTCTCAATTGCAAACACCTTTATGATCCCAATCCTATTCAGACATGTGGAATATAATGCGGTAAAGATGTACAAAACACATGCAACTAGAATAATTAAAAAACTGCTTTCGTGAGGCTTTTTACGAACTACTAATTACAACTGGTATTGAAAATATGTTCGCGCGATTCAAAATAGGTCCAATACATAGATTTTTCTCCAAGCGTTTTGGACAACGAGACCGCATGGGTGCAATTAATGGTTTAACTGTTGGAGCAAACGTTTTTGCAAGCTATTTTTAACAGTATTAAAAAGAATGATATTATGAAGCAAAATTGATAAAAATAATCTAGGTATACGGTTGAGTTACTAAATGAAGTTTCACAACAAATTCACCTGACCTAGACTAATTCATTGAAGCTTGAGCTTGGAGAAACACCAATTGATTAAGTCAAATTAAATTTTGTTGGGAGCCAAATATGATCAGCGCTAGCCTTCCTCACAGCATTTAGTGATAACTTCATTGATAGCTTAATTATACTGTATCGCCGAAATCCCTCTTGAGGGCACACTTGCACAGATACTTGTTCCTATGGGAATAATTCCATTAACTACAATATAATCAAAGCTCTACAAACTTTATGGCAGAATAAACGAGAAAATAAGGAGGACTTACAAGCGAGAATCTCCCAAATCATTAAACCATTTTCAGGACTTTGTCGAATCTCTCGTTTTGTACCATGCAATGGAAATAAACAGATTTCATAGCTTCAAGAGTATCACATGCGTACTTGTCGAACTTCGGCATTCATTAACGCTAGAATGGCAGCTTATAATTGTATTTATTTAAAACATTTTCATTTTTTCATTATTTTTTCATTATTCTCTGACCATGTATTGCATTCATAACGTCTAAATCTGTAGTGGCGCTACTAAAAGCTACCTAGTTAGCTTTGCTTAGAATTGGTAGGAGCTGTGGATCTTGTTCGGTTAGCCACTAACAATTTTTGCAAATTCCCGGTGAATTTGTAAAAAACTTATTTTGGTCGTCGTAATGTTTCAATTTTACTCCGGTTCTTAGACCCTCTGGGGAAATGAGGGTCACTTATCGTAAATAGGGTTCTACTACTCAGCCCTAAAATATTGGATTAGATGGATGCCCTGTAAACAATTATTAGTTTTCGGGCGGTGCAGTCGCAGATATTTACCATTTGACATCTAATTTTATCTTATTGACTTAGACGACTTTATCATCAATAATATTTTTATTTGGCGTGCACGATAAACACAACAAACAGTAAAGAAAATTTTTACCAAGTGTAAGGTCTGTATTTCGTATCAAGTAAAGCGTAGAGCAGACACCACCTCTTACTGCTTTTCATTTCGAGCCATCAACTCAACGTTTGCCGGGAGGGACTTTACTAGTCCGATACGTCCCAGAGACAAAGCGAAAAACATGTAGGTTATATTGCCTTCACCGTCCGTGCAGTCAGTCAAGCGATCTTTCTAAAATTTGCACCGTTTCTAGCTTATGTTAACTCTTAGGAGATTTATCAAGTCGTTAACTTTAATATCAAGATGGATTTCTGACAACGCATTGGTAATTGAACAAACGTTACCAAGAGACTAAGCTGATACTCAATCATATAAACAGTGAATTTAAATGACATTAGTAGGGTCTTAGATAACAAGGGATTCGAACACAGCGTGCACACTGAAGAATCGATTGGACCAATAGGTTTCTTCAGACAGTAAGCAATCATAGACACCAATTGTCTAACTCGTTAATCTATTTCTTTAGGCGCTTCTGAAGTTAAAGCACTTAGTCCCGCTAACCTTCTCTGAGAGAGTAGAACATCCTTGGTTCTGCAGACGACGCTATCATTTTCTTTAAAAAATGCAAACACCAGTTAACAATAGTAAACGCCTTTTAAAAAAGGTTCAGAGTATAGTATCTGTATTTTTGAGATGCTACTCCACCATACTCTTACTCGACATTATGCTGCGAAATTTTTTAACCGAGGAAAAAAGGTCAGCTTTCGTAAAAGAATCTTGAGTGATACATCCATTTGTACAAGAAACACTAAAACGACTTACAAGTGTGCTTTGCCGCTAAGAAGTTCAGAACTATTTCATCCCTTTAGAGGACTAGAATGATTTTTACTCTCATTGTAAATTACAATAAAAAAATTAATTTTCACACTGTTTAATTGGACTCTTGGTGCGATAAGACATATCAAATCCACAACTTCATCTTTATACATTTATCAATTATTTCTTTTTCACTCATTGCAAGCACCTACTCTTACTGTTGTCAGGTCATATGTACTACCACACTCCAAAGAGTTTTAACAAACAGTCGTGCTCTATCTAGCTTGTCGACCCAGTTACAGATTTGTAAATTGTGTACACATGAAATGAATTTCCTTCTTGTCAACAGAAAGTCGTACTGAACGCGAATACCTCTATCACACCTAGGAAGAAAAAATCACGTGGAATGAACTCACACTTCCAACTTTTGACTGTATGCTATGTTCCTTAGAGCAGTGTAAAACCTAGCCGAATAACTAAGCATGAACCAAATCCAATAGATTACTGTCGTTGGTATTTCATACCTTAAACAAATAGTTGAGTGAAATCAGGACTAAAAGAGGTATCCTGTTTATGTGTATGATTAGTAAAATAAGATATGATAAATAATAATATGAATAGATTTAAACTTGCCTGGGTCAAAACATCAAGGTTATCAATCTGTACTGCCAACTTTATTTCTTACGGCTTGACAAGCTTTACGTATGTACGTTTCCGGCCATTTACATCGATATTTCGTCTATAATAAGAAACATGGTTTAGTGTGGCTTCCAGTCCAACGAGTTCATTGTTACATTTCTAAGCTTAAGTTTGACACCCCATTTGATTTCTCCAACGTATTATTTTAGAATTCGCAAAAACTTTTGCACAGAGCATTTTTACAGACAAATAAGTGTAGTAACTTATCCGGCGAAGTCCAATGCGGAAATTACTATATACTCTCAGTTGTATGGGCACGAAGGCGAGTGATGAACATGGTGTTCTGCTATTCCTTAACGAGAACTTGTTGTGTTTCCGTAAATGAATGTCAGCTGGCAGATAAAGAAATTCTTGGGTATGTGAGAGCTTAAATCTTAATTATGATACTCGTTACTATGACTAAAGTTTAAGTGAAATTTGGAAAATTATTATATTTTATGATCTTGATATAACTAACAAATATAACACGTTTCTAGCTTTGTCGATAGATAAGTAGATATCTGCAGGCTAATATAAAATGAGCATTCTTTATTATTCAATTTTCCTGTTGACCGGCACTTTTGTTGGTAGACTGTTAGTTTACCGTCTACCAAACGTATTTTTCATTGGTGACAGTAACATGAAATATTCTGACGATCAAGATTCCACTCAAGGATAGCAAAGTAGAACAATGACAATAGACTGAAAAATTGTCAGGGTTTACATGTTTCAAATTGTTATAATACCGTAAAACAAAAAGTAGGGATACGTTTTATACAACATTTGTCTAATTAATCCCTTATGATAACTTAAATAGGTTCTCTTAAATAGGTATTCAACCAATTTTAAAACTAAGTGTACTCTTTTTATCGTCAAGCTAATGGAACCAAATTTGTTAGCAGCCGAAAACAAAGGGTTTAACAACAAAAATAGTTTAATTGGTGTTTTTAGTACCCGTTTTAAATGTACTGTTCGGCATATTTTAAAACTTTTATTGTTACTCCTCTAATCGCAGCAAAATAATATCAATGTAAACGTGAAAAGAATTGGTCAAATGACGCGGTGCCATACCGATGAGAACAACATGCTTTTATGGGAAAAATATTCTCTGAGTGCGGAATGTTGCATACCCAAGTTGTTCTTGGCCTCCAAGGTGTTAACAACAAAACTATATTGAACTATATGAATTACCAAACTTGGCGCAATGCGTACTATAGAATGGTTAAATATTTGTTAAACAGTACTAAAGGAGGATTGTAAGAAGAGATTGTAAGTTCTTTCATTAAACAATATTTTAGCTAAGTTGCCAGAAGTATCGTCAATTCGCAACGCAGCCTGTTCCTAATTTTGATTCTAAGTCAGCGAATACAGATAAGATTCATCTGAACAAATTAGGGTGTCGATTGCTTTTGTACAATCAACTTGACAGACTCGCTGGCCCAAAGTGAAGACACCTTGTCATTATATCTTCTTTGGCACACCATCGAGCTATTTGTTCCCCCTCGAGGAAAAAGTTCAGCAAGAGGGTAATTGATGTCACCCTCCTGACTGTCACGAGCAATTGCCAACTGCTGATGAGGCGATACACTTGGGTTCTCTTAGTGTATCTTACTAAGACACACTAAGAGTGTCTTAGTAAGATACATTTGGGTTCACTTAGTGTATCTTACTAAGACAGTTTTAGTGTATCTTACTAGGACACTTCTAGTATTTATTACTAAGATACAGTAAGAGTGTCTTAGTAAGATACACTTGGGTTCTCTTAGTGTATCTTACTAAGACACTCTTAGTGCTTTTGGTATTTTTTTCGTTTCTACTATTGTTGCATCTCTTAAGAGAGAGAGAGAATCCATAAAGTCATCATCTTGTCTAGTAACCCTTGTTTATCCTCATGCCCCGTGTTATTAATGTCCAAGCTATTACTTTGATACCAAATCTCACAAAGCCCTTTGAACTCTTCAAATGATTACACTTACTGTTTACGTACAAGAGCATCCGTTCTATTCCTGCACGAATCACGGCTAGATTCTAATAAAAGCACGGCTATATTATTGAGACTAAGCTTTTAATGTTCACAAGACTAATACCATTTGCAAAATATGCGACCTAAAGTTTCACGAACAATAAGAAACCATGCCGATTTACAATTAAAATTTTCCTTGTGAAGCTAGCTTCGTCGTCTACGTTAACGGTAGAAGATGTGGCCACTGTACATTCAGCTGGTGAAACTTCAGTCTTGTATGTTGTACTATTAGGGAATAAATTTATTTAGTCTGCGCTACCTGAAGAAAAAACTCGTTTTGGCTTAACAGGACTGCTAAATAAACTCCGTAACAATGCTGCTATAAATGCAGAAATCTAAGTACTCTTAGAAACGGGTTCTGGATGTTTCATATTGTCGAACCCGATAATTGGCCTGAAAAATTCAATAATTTGTTGCGATCATCTTTGACATTGAACATTTCGACTCACCTGGTAATAGCGTCCAGATAATTTTATAGCAGAAATAAATATACTCATCAATAGACCTGCGAGACCGACCTGCACTCTTTCCATGGAGTTTCCAGATATTCTCCATGTGTGCAAGTAATGTTTGATTAATAATCTGTATCCTTTTTTACAATGCTTTTGATGTTCCTCTTGATTCTGAGCCATAAATGTGCGATCGCGCGAGTTGTTTCATGTGGTTTTCTCTAGGGTGGCCTTTGCAAAGATCTCAAGTATCTTCTTCTACAACATTCCTAAAAAATTGTTAATCCAAATTGTTAATATCAGATAAATCGCCTTTAGTGCATCTTTTAGTATGTCTTTAGTGCATGCCCTCAAGAGATCGCCTTTGAGGATCCTATTCGGCTTTTCCTAATCCTTAACATTTTTTAAGGTCACTTTATAGACCTTCTCCGTACTTTTATACATCATGACATCGGCACAAACTGTATTGGTAGCTTTGTCGCGGGTTCTACTATGGGCAAACTTTCATGTACATTCTGATTATGTAGGTGACCACATCACAATTTCCCTGACTTGACTAGTCTGTTAGGCGTGATTACACGATTTTGGCATTATCGACATCGTAATCTATCCACTGATCCACTCATTTCCTGAGAGTTGAAAGCCTACAGCTTTTTTAGGTCATCTCCGACGGGAGATCACAAAGCTGGCACTTGGCTCAGACCGATCGGTTTTGTATGTGACACCACAATAGACAAACCACTTTATGGTATCCTGTACCCCCAGATCACCCAGAGCGATTACAACTAATAAAAGCTCTTTCGGTGGTTCCTGGGGATCATCTCGTTGCTCAATTATACATGTTAAAGGTCACTAGAGCTCGTTATACTAGTATTTTGAAAGCTTTTCCCAGAACTCGTGTGAAGTAGGCCGTTTCTGCCAAAACCGACACTGGAACGGTCTTGCAGACATAAATGATTTCTACGAGAGTTGCAGGAAGCTCATCATATCAGTGATAAGCCCGTTTAGATCAATTGTGCCATCATTAGTACGAGAGACCTTTCAAGAGCGCAGCATATTCAAAATCGTACAGGCGTACCGTACAGTTCGCGCTGGTAGTATAGGTTAGTGTCCCCGTGCGGCCTCCAGGTAAAGTTCCGGAAGGCCTTTGGGAGGACGGTCAAGATAGGCCAAGGAATAGAAGCTTTTAATCATGGGTTTCAACCAAGGTCAATGGAAAGTCTCTATTGTCTCCTTGGCTTCGCGGAGTTAGCAGCACTTCGGTGTTGTCTGCGGGGCTCCCCGCTGCCTAGGGTTCAGGCATAAGGTGGCGTCTGCCATTGACTAACTAGCTGGCGGGCTGAATGGGATGCCGTTTCCCGGGGCTATCTCAAGGAAACAGTTTGCCACTCTAAATATTGCCAACTTAATGAAAAGAAGAGAGAGGCAACTGATCTTCTTCCTCACCCAATTCCTTACAAGGCATGGAAACGTCTAGTGGTATCTGCAGAGCACGAAAGACGTAGACAGTCTACTTCATGCACTCTTCCTCGGGGCAAGAGAACACACCGAAGCACACTTTAGTATACAGCGCAGCCTTTCAATCAACGAGAGAGAGAATCGTGTCTCTAACGTCTAGACAGACTCTCAACAACGATATCAAAAGCTCAGTTGATTAGATCTGCGGGAATAGGTAACAGTGGTATACGGGCAGCCGATTTACCGAAGCAATCCTGCTGGAAATAGGTCAGATGGAAAGAGAAATGTTTACACGCCTTGTGCCTAGAAGTGAACAGCGACTAGCAACCCGTGAGCTAGTAGCCAGTGTAATCCATTAGTGACCCACAGGAAAGCCTTGATTTGAAGAAATGTCAGATCAGTTCCGAACCATAGCCTAAGCCCTATAGTTCAAGATTTTAATGAGTGGGAGTGCCACACTGCCGTAACAAATACTTTAGTCGTAATGTCGGGTGCCTATGGTAGATTTCGTTTTTAACTTCATAAAAAACACATCTAGGAAAAACCATTTGCATACCGCACCGAATTGCCTGAAGTGAGTAATTATACTGCTCCTCATCTCTTCAACTGCATGCCGAAATATCGCCGTCTTCGTGTTCAAATCGGTGGAAGTGTTTCGTCACATGGAGAATCAACTCATTTCGGTTGAGGCGTTCTTATATTCCTTGCACAAACTTTCTGTAGGTAAATCTGGATATAGAGCACAATAGCTGGAGAAGACATAACTGAAAAGAATTAACATGATAGGTACCTTGTTTTTCGTATGATTCGGCGGTAGAGCGGAGAAAGTGTATCCATTCAGTAAAAAAGATCACTGAGTTTCGCGAAGTGAAACTTGATATAGATTTAAATGCTGGGGACCGCCACTTTCTAGTTTATTAGAATGTTCAGGTTTAGTACCATGTCACGCTGCTATCGCTGGTGTTGTAACGATGATACAAAATAAAGATAGTGACAAAACCTCAAAAAGCAAACCCAAATTGTAGTCTATGATTAGCCCAACACTTAACCTTTTATTCGTGGTGGAATCATTTACGGTCGTGGATTTGATGGCCAGAAAGGTTCGTCGATAACCATAGCCACGGTTTCGGGAGAATCTTTGGACTGTGTCTTTACAGTTAACAGGTATCCTAAAAGCTATCCGGTGTAGGTCCCCTGCTTAGGTCTGTCAGCCGCCTTGATGATCTCTGCTATAGTTACTGTCGGCGTGTCGTCTTCTGATTGTTGCGGGGCTTGGTGGTATACTTCAGGTACCGGGAGTTAGTACTCGATGCAGTAGTGATGACAGAGGTTTTCTTGTTCGTGAACTCTCGGCAACCGGTTTAAGCGATTTATGGGGCCGTCGGCGCACGCAGTGAGACAGACGAACCACTCTGAACCTGCCCGAGAGAACGTAGATTCCTACTTTGTATTGATAAAGGTGGGACTAATGGTGGCCAAACAATCTTGAAAGATTTTACCAACACGGTTTTCCCTTGTAAATCCCGAAGTTCCGATGCTCCAATGAAATCACGGGCAACATTAGTGGTAACGACATGTATAGGACAGATATAGACAGGCTAACCAGATATGCCTCGAACGCGTCGAAGATACAATTTGGACTGGTATAGCTTCAATATATCCGACCCACACTAGCAGCGTCAATCCATGCACACCAGTCCCCTATACAATGTATCATGGTAGAGAGAGAATGGTCTGTAGTAATACACGTGCTCTTCAGGGGTGTCTGCGAGCTATTCCGTTTTGCCACTGACTAATGTTGAGCTCGGCCCTCTGATGAGCGTTTCGAGGGTACACGTCTGCCTGCAATTTCGTTGATTATTTTTTTAGTTATCACTTTAAATTGGGGCTTTTATCATATATGAAGGGTGTATGAACGTCGTCGTCGACCACGTTTCTTCCGCTTTCTTTCGTTGAAGCCTTTTTCATGCCGAATTGCCTTCTTCGTCGGCCTGATTGTTATCCTTAATGGTCCTTCTTCGATCCTAAATCTTTTTCTAGTATACCGGGCAGGTCACAGAACTGACTATGTGACCATCTACATTGTGCTCATAGTAGCACATAATGTAATTTTTGGGTTGTTGTTGAACTGACATGGATAGCCGCATTTAATCAACCACACTCAATCATGGCTTCAGAATAGTATTCCATGGAAGAGTCATCAATTTTCTGACATCTTGAGCACGTAAGTAGAGTAATCGGTTCCGCCACTCAACATTTCGAGTTACCGAGAGGTAGCCGTTTCTGTCATATCAGCCTTTTGCAGCCGTCCGCGGTAGAGTGACGAAACGCTGCCATCCGCTTCTTTTACCGACGTGCGTATGCTCTGTATTTAGTCAAATGCCGTAATGCAAATCCAACTTAGCTTCATGCTAACTGATAGGGCGTAAGCTGAGTTTGCGTTTAGAAAAGGGTCTATGTTACGCTAAACAACGTGCATGATAAACTTTGCGGAATCACGTACGTCCACTTCAGCCTTTGAAAATTACTTAAAAGAATTTAGAATTAAATCAGAGTCAGCTGCGTCCTTATAGTTAACAACTGCAGGTGCGTCACTATTACACAGCATATCTAAAATTCTAGCCTGCAATCCTATATATATATATATATATATATATATATA
>MNPL01003685.1:0-18232 GCA_002081605.1 Tropilaelaps mercedesae | reverse complement strand
ATATATATATATATATATATATATATATATATATATATGAAAAATCATGCGCTCAATTCCTTACGAATCTTTTATTCGTTTGCGTTTACATATACTATAGACGAATGTTTTACTACCACAGTACCGTAAGCGCTAGAGAAAATACTCGTTACAAAGGGGACCCCACTGAGCGCTTTAATGCAATCGAAACGGTCACATTTTAGGGATTGCAGTGCCAACCAATTTGGAAACGCTATGCTGAAAAAATGGTATTTGGTGTCATATTAGTTGTAATTCCTTGCGTGTAAAAAAAAATACACAATGAGCTTTTGTGAACGCTTCTCAATTGTTTTTCTGAGCGCTGTTTTGACGGCCGTAATAGTTATTTGCATTCGTTGGATAAAGCCGGTTGGAGATAAATAATGATCTATGACAGAAGCAATGTCATTTTCTTCAAATTCGCTACCACTTACTGTAACGCGCCAACTTATTGAATCTGAACAGACCCATTAAATAGCTTTATTGCTAACATTCTGAAGCTGTTGGATTCGCCTGCAGTCATGTGGTGAAATATTTTGTTCTAAATTGCAGTTTGTGAATTCAGCAGTCTCAAATAAATGCCAGACTTTTGCCGCTAGAATTTGTATGATAATCACATGGAGCAAGCAGGTAAATTTGACAAATACCAGAATTCTCATTTGATCAACAAGTAAGCACTGTCTCATTGCGCTCCTCATTATTAAAATTGATTCTATTCGTGTGATTTTGATTTTCGCGCCTGTCACAGATATGACAATCCACACTGTGCGTCTTACCATAGCATACAATAACGAAACGGTGCACGTTCACACCAATATTTCTACTTAAAAACCAATAGTGGCCGTACAATTTCCTCAGAAAGAAACGCATTGGTGTGAAGAGCCGATCGCATGATAATTTCAAGAATAAAATCAACTTTAGGTGGCTATTCCAGTATGTCTTTTGGCGGCTAGACCCCAATACGGCTACAGCTAACCAGGTAGCTGAAACAGCTACGAACGGTTATTTGACCGAAACCACCATCGAAGTGGTTATTTATGGTAAGTTACCTACGGTAGCTATTGAAGTTACCAACAAAACGGCCAAGAATGGTCAGCTGCCTACGGTAGCTACTGGAACCACGAACAAAACGGCCAGTTATGGTCAGTTGCCTACGACTAACTAAACGGTCACTTATGGTCAGCTGGCTACGGTAAGTACCGGAATTGCCAACCCAATGATTACTTATGGCCAGCTGCCTACAATAGCTACCGAAACGAGCAACCAAATGGTTACGTATGGTCAGCTGCCTATGGTAGCTGCCGGAACCACTACCCAAGAGGCCATTCAATACGTCCCTTCCACCAACTTAAAGATGGTTACTTAAAGAAAGAACTTAAAGGCCAAGAAACTCCGCGTGCACCCCCCACAGCCCTTGGTTTCAAGCCTACGAAACCGCGTTTGTCCCAAGCCTGACGTAGTTCTTATTGATAAGGGTCCTGGCAACCTAATGTCTTTAACAAAAATTTATTAAAAAATACACGCCCTTGGCAAGAACGATTTCACGCAGGTATTGCACAAGTATTCATTTAAGGTTCAAGGTTAAGGTTAATTCGTTGTCTATCTATTGTTTCAGTTAATTAGTCGTCGAAACAGCCTATTAGGTGAGCTAACCGGGGCCAGTAGTTCGTACTTTCGTAACGAGCCACTGTCCTCCAACGTGACTCAATTGTGGACGTTTGCAATTGAGCGGCGTCAGCTGTCACATATTTCTCTTGTAGAAATCTCCCCAGCATGAAGACGGCACTTTCGTCCGTGAGAGCTCATTTATGGATGCACTGCGAAGCTAATCCGTTCGAGTTCTAAAACTATTATCCTATTACTAAATAGATATTACGATATTAACACATACGCCAGCCAGTCCGGTATTAACACATTTATACGCCGGCCAGTCCGATATTAACACATACGCCAGTAAATTCCATTCATAAGTCTATAAATATAGACCTGATGTGTAGGCAAGTAGCGGGTAAAGAAGGTGGATTACACTGCGTTGCTTTTGCGTTGCTTTTTAAATGGGCGATGTCTTCTGCCGGCCGTTTTTATGAACGATACAATTCCCACGCCATATCCTATGTCGGATGACTTCTGGCCCAGGAGAGCGCCGGCCGTGCCAACGAAGGCGCGGACGGTATCTAGATCAATTTTCTGTTATCATTACAATACCCTTTTTCATTCTGTATATTGTAGCTTTCCCTCGAGATATGCCGTTAATCACCATATCGTGAAACGACAAAAATACTAGAAGGGTTGCCTACCTGAATGAGAGTATCGTTATCGAAAAGGTTCCCTGGAGCGGTGCAAAATCCGAAATCGTGGCGTGGCTATGTCCGATGCCAGACACAGCTACGCAATTAGTATCTACGTTCCGAAAGGTCTGTAGCTGGTCATTTCATCTCAGCAGACGACCGAGCGAGTTCCTAGAGATTCTCTGGCAGCATTCTCGACCTTGGCCTCCTGAAGAGAGGGGGGACGTGAGATTTCGAGAGATTTCACGAAGATTTTTCACCTCACGAGAGATTTCGTGAGCTGTTCGCTTGTTCCCTACAGGCGGATTATTGTTGAGTGTTATTAATATCAAATGTGAACTTATTTTTGTTTTTCATTATAAAAAAACAGTTGATATATTGACCGTTGTTTACTGGCGCTTGTTTTGTCTCTTCTTTGGCGTGCTCTTATCGCCTTCTGTTTTAGTTCACGATCGAAGCATGCGCCATCAAAACGTTTTTGGTTTCGTTCTGTATGAGCTGTGTATTATGGGAATCTTATCACCGTAGATGGGCTTACTACCGAATGCTGTGGCTTGTGTAGTGTCCTCTCCTTTTTAGATCAATATCCTAAAAGCGACTGTGTCTATCTGTAACAGGCCAAGTACAATTTAATGTCAGCTTCAAATTAGAGATTGCCACTTCATCACTACTAATACAAGTAAAAATGACTATAAAATGCTTGTTGAACAGTAGTCTTACACGTAGTAAAGTTATCTCATTTTAACGCACATGAACCGTGCAGGATTTCATGAATGCAAGGATCTGCACTACACCCACTTTGGCAGGCAGCTGATATTCCAGCGCTCGAGTCAAAGCTGTCGGTTTAGCATCCTCCATCAACGGGTTTGACTTTCGCGCCTGACACATATATGAGAATATACGCTATGACTGTCAGCGCAGTGTACAATAACGAAACACTGCGTTGCTCAACGTTATTAGTTCAATTGGAGAAGTGACAAAGACAAGGACAGAGAGAGAGACGCACTCGCCTAGAAGCTTGACTGCATGATAGCCTGAGGAACAAGATCAACTGTATATATCAGAATCCGGATATGAACCACTCGCAGTATGGTGAATCTCAGACGTTGCAATGTGGTGTAGAGCGCAATGTTGCAAGTGGTGCAACTCAACTAGCAAATAGACATCCGGACCCGAATACAGGCATTACTAGGATTGTACGTATTGACACGGCACATCCCGGCGTATGTCAATCTGGTGCGGTGTATTCTAACGTTCGGGAAGTTGGATCGCTTTTGGCAGCACTACACAACGCAAACCCTAACGCGGCCAACGTTGCTCATGTGGCTGCGATATCTGCCGATACTTCCACCCACAAAATGCTTGAAATTACTCCGTTCGCTACTAAGCTATACACCGATTCGAGCCCGGCCCAACAGATTCCAACTGAATCCTTCGCTATCAGCACCCGTGGTCCTGCTCCAGAGTTGCCTGTCTGTCCGATGCCTGGCGCAGTTCTTCTTAATCAGCATCCTGGCCAATTCGACGTGCCTTGGGAGCCTTATATTAGAAATAGCGCTTCCCAAGGCGTTAAACCACCGCACGCGACCAACGTCAAACCTCAAACGCAAATCGTAAACGAGCAAAAGTCGGACATAGAGAGTACGATTAAAAAGAATGCCGACGCTGAACGCTCCCCAGCGAAAGCTGGCCAGAATCAAAGCGCTGCTGTCTGTGAAAGGGAATGTGCAATGCGGTCGTCTCGCGTTTGGAGCCTTGAAACGCAACAATCCGAACAAAATCCGGGCGAAGCGTGCTCCATAATACCAAAAACTGATGCAAGTGGCCCGGAAAAGCAAATAACTGAAATTCACTATCTGCAAGCGCCCAACGTGCCTATAGCTGGTTATACCGACCCGAACGCGTTCATTGGAGATTCAATAAAGATTGAAGCTTGCGGGTACGGTACGTTCCAAAGCCTGCCCTACGATTTTGAGTTGGTTAACAGCGGGACCTTCGTTGATCTCAGTGGCTCCAATGCGTTTGAATTAGGCAACTCCGACTCAGACGTGCTGACCCTTAGCGACTTGAACATGCGGACCCGTAGCGGTTTTAGCCTTGCCTCTGTGCAGCCCACAGTCCAGGGACCAAACGCCCTTATTGCTGCTAACGTCGACATGGATCTTCATGCTCATAATCTTCGTCGCACAATTCGCATTGACGACTTCGACGCTTATGACCCGCTAGTCGACGACGAGTGTAACATGTGGAATGTTGACAGGGGAGATAGCGATGAGTATTGCTTTGGCTCTTGTCCTTTGCGCGACCATATGGCGTTTCTCGCACGCGACCTCGACGCGCTCAATGTCGACGTCCACAGCTTCGACCCGCACGCTCTTGACGCCCATGTTCTTTGCGGCAGCATAATTTCTCCGGACACCCTCAAGCGTTCTAGTCCGGGTAGTGCACGTATCGATAGGCCTAATTGCCTAGACCCCTCAGATGTCAACGCGCCGAAAATTGACAGCCACTGCGCAAACTCGGGTGCTGAAGCAATTCCTAGCAGTATTGGTGCTTTCGACACTATCGGTTCTAACCGCGGTGACCTAAACCTCAGTTTGCCCAGTCCGTGCGTACTAAATTGCAAGGATTCTAGTCAAGACGCCCCCCACGTCGACCCAATAAGCGCAGGCGATTCGGGTCGTGGCTTCAGCGTCTTTCGTAGCGGCCCGACTTGTATCGCTTTTCCTGCCTGTAACCCCGATATCGGCTCTGAGGCTTATATACCTATTTCAACTACTTTCCGTGGTCTGGTCGCCGAGTCCTGTGATGACGATGTGGTCGGTCCGTACACTGAACGACTCGCACCCCTTCAAGGATTGCTTCTTTCGGAACTTTTCGACCTTGGCGTCGAACAAAGGACAGCAACCGGCGATCTAACCGTCAAAGTTTCCAAAATGGACGTAAAACAACCCAGCGTAGAAAAGTCGGGCGAGCCAAAACGGATCGAGTTAGAGCAGGACTCCAGTGAGTCAAAGGCGTCGCCTTCTGTAGTAAAATCAAATTCAGAAGAAATCCACACCTTTGAAACCGATCGAATAATTCACGCTGTACTAAAACCCAGTTCATCGAAGTCTGACGTACAAGACTATGCTACTACGCCTCCTTTCACCGTGAAGTCAGCCGTTTCAAGTCCTTCCAAACTGAACAACGAGGCATTGAGATGCGACATTATCAATACTAGCTTACTAAATACCGACCAATCACAAGCTAATCATCAAAATAACAACAAGACGCAAGACTCGGTATTAGTTGGCAAATCAGTGACCCACGAGCCACCAAATGCGCCGGTATCACACGATGACGCCGAAAACAGGCATTCAGTTAGTGTCGCCGCGACGGAAACCGAAGCAAACAGCTCGACTATCGTAAACAGCGATAAACCGAAATGTTTGTCGGTCTATCCAGGCACAGACGCATTCGTCCTGCAGAACCCCGGCTCGTCACAAGTCGGTGCATCCCAAACTGGTGACGCCGTTGAATCAGACCCGGATATTTCTTCTTACCGATGCATCGAAAGTGCTCATCATCAATATCGCGGTCACGTGAAGCTTGCACCATGTAGTACGTTCTCTTCGCAGCCACAGGGACGAAGTGCGCAACTTACTGAGGCTGCACCCGAAACGGTTCATGCCACAGCCCTGAAACCAGCAACGTTTTGTTGTCAATCTGCTGTCGACCAGCCTCTCCCTGACAACGCTTCTCTTCATCCGGTTGTTCCTGGAGCAGGGTCAATCGCAAATAGCTCGCAGCTAACATCGCCCGATCCATCTGTCCAGTTGGGGCACCTCGAGTCCGTCGAATCGAGCGTGACCGGGTTGAGAGAAGTACTCATGCATTCTTCAACCGTCCGCCCCGTTGCGCTCACTCCTAATGCATTGAATCGCCTCTATTCCAACCCATTGGCGTCTACGTGGCCAACGACCATTTGTAGCCCCGTTTTGCCGGATGCCCAGAATACTGCTGCCTTCATTAGCGTACAGAATCGTACACTATCGAACAACTGTCGTGCCGATGTAATAGGCTCGGTTGCAGCAGATTCCAATGCCGCCGGTATGGCAAAATTCGACCATACAAAGTCAACCGAGACCAGAAGCAGTTCCGCTACAAGAAATAGCGTACCGGTTTGCGATGCAGTGAATGCGGGAACATCCTCTCGGCGTCCCCTTGCACCGCATTCTAATCCTTCAGAGCCTACTGCTCTGAAAGCTGGGACAATAAGGCCTCATACAACCACGTCCGGTACATCGAGTCGCGGCGCAATAAACTCCGATGCGCAAAACCCTCCCGTGCCGAATATTGGCAAACCGCAAAACTCAGGGGGGGCGATCAACCTCGCCTCCTTAAAAAGTCCCTGTTCCCTGTATGTCAGTAAGGGGAACATCGCTACAGGTCAACTGTTCCCTGCGACGTTAAATCTTACGCCAACGAACTCCGGTGCGTTTAGTCTTCCGACATTAAGTGCCAATGTCGTGAGTATGACGTCTTCCTTTAACCCCCACGTTCAGAACATGGCGATGCCAAACTCGGCCTCCTACCCACTGAGCAACCTCAGCGCGCTGAGCTCCAATACATCGAACACTGCGACTAGAACGAATCACACGGTGAATTTCGGCACCCTGCAAACAAATTACGCCGCGCAAAATTTCACGACGACGACGACAACGCCGCAACTGCCCCCGGCTGTCGGCATTCGAACCCCCAATGTAAATAGTGCGCCCTTCCAGGGAACGTTCCGTCCGGATACTGTCTATAGTCAAAGAACGTTGTTCTATGACGTTCCCGGTTATTATAACGCGGTCCGTACAAAACCGTGCGATCTTCGGCGTGCGCCATTTATTCCTGCTTCCTATTAACCGAAAGGTGTCAACCAATTCGGTCAGTTATTTAGGCCCAACGACCTTTACGACCTTGGCCTGTGTTCATGCACACATGTTTTCCTAGAAAAAAGCACGAAAGGGAAAACAAATGAAAAAAAAACTGTTTCATAGTTTATAAAATAAATGATAGAAGTCGTATTCATACGGGTGACGCCAATCCGTTATTACAAAATATTCGCGTTTTTTTTTTTTGTTTTTTTCTAAGTAATGCTATGTCGTATAAAGGAACTGTTTTTTTTTTTGCAGACTTTTGTCCACAAAGCGACTTTAATTAAAATGGACAAATTCCTCCTCCTCACAAGCAGGACAATAAATCCACCAGAGGACGTACGCGAAAAATTTTTACGCAGAGAAAATTCGTAGATCGATCGTCGAAAGGGCACGTCCCCGTTTTTTTTTTGGTTTGAAAATAAAACCGCGTTTAGATAGAGACGTCGTAGATAGATTTATTGCAGTTATTTCGGCCGGTTCTAGTATTCACTTGCGCTATTCGCACAATTTCATCGTTTATTTATTATCGCCTATCGTCGACTAGAGTATGCAGGGGCGCTGCGTGATGGGTCGGTAGGCCCCTGGGTTGTGGCCGCCGTGACAGTACGATCCAATGTTAATCACGGACGCTTGCTCGACGTTGCGTTTCGCGAGACGATCGAAAGCAGACTGAACGGTAACAGCTGGTTTCGAGGTACCGATGACATTGTCCTCTCGAACGCAAAGCTGATCCTCAAAGGTGTCCCCCACTGCCAGTTCCACAGAATCGATGTGTTCCTTTGACATGTCGACTCGGGCTAATCTGTTCATTTGTCACAATATGAACAGACAATGGACAGTTTCGTTATTTCCAGCGTCTTATGACGACAATCTAGCGTCGACACGGAAATATTGAGCTCCTTGACCGTTCTACCCGACGAGGAGCTGCCTAATATATGGCTCCCTCTATTACGGGTACAGAAGGTTGCCGTGCAGGACGCCCGAGGACGCCCATTATATTGTGCTAATATGCGGACAATGTCCTGGTGTAGGAAGGTGTAGGAAGTGTCCTGTCCAGGCCAAACACGGGAGCATGCACTCGCTGTTAGGTTTGTCTGTTTCAACAGCATCAAATGGTGAACAAAATCCGATGGCATTAATGGAATGACGAAGATCTATGCTCCCAAGTATGCTCCAATTCGAGGGAAATTGGACAGCTGGAGAAGACGAAGCTGCTTTGCGGACTCGCGTCGCTCATTCTGTTGAGAACTGTTCAGAACTGTTCAGACTAACGGGCATTGAGTTTCAGATGCTGAAATCACTGTATGAAAGAACTGTATGAGGTGGCGAAGTGTGACATTTAAGAACAGATAAAAGCACTTTCGCCTGGTCCCGATGCAGTCCAGTATGTTTAGAGGTCAAGGATTACACATGATTGTTCAAACTAAGACGTGATCAGGCATACTTTTATTGTATTTGCGTGATAAATAGCACACGTAGGATTCCGTTAACGAAGTTCCTTCCGCGATACGAACAAAGCTAAATTGTGTTTGAGGAGCTCGGTTCGGCAGGGGACACACAGGTACCAACGTTGAGCGTTCCTATGTTGTAGGAACCGGGGTTGTGTGCCGGGGCCAGAACAGGTTCGAAGGCCGAGGCGCTGCTCACCCTTGCGGTGCCATACGAGCTAGGCGAATCCTGATTCCGCGACGACGGCATGTACATCACAGGAATTGTAGGTACTCCTGCAGGATTAAGGATTCCTCCGCCCGCAAGAGCTGCGGGATTCTGGGCCGCTGCACGGATAGCTCCTGGCTCGAAGGCTGCCGGGTTGAGCGCACCAAAAGCTGCGGGACCAAATGAACCCGGGGGGAATGAGAGAGGAGTAATGTAGACGCCATGGTCTCCGGCATTGCTGACTTCCACAGGGATGAAATTGTAGTCACCCGGGTTGATTGGTCGAGCAGAATAGGCTCCTGGGGAATCGTCCCGCAGATGCGCGGCACACAATCCGTCCATGGTATACCCCGCCGGCCTGACGTGATCAGGAGTGCGCTTGCCCTCGCGGATGTGACTATCTTCGGCTTTAGTATCAGATGTCTCCGCGCGAGCAGGACTTGAAGGTCTTTTTGGAGATGAGGACCTTTCCGCTGTACCGACTGAGTCGCAAGCGTTAGAACCTCGTGTATCTTCTTGTTGAAAATACGCTTGAGATGTGCTAGAACTCTGAGTATCCAGTTTTGCGGAAGACGCCGTTTGGCAGAAATTGCGAGAAGCAGTGTCTGCTGAGCTGGACCGTTTCGTGGTGCTAGAAGTCTGGGGATCATTACAAGGCTGAGAAGGTGCGCTTGAACTAGTGTTGGAGCCTGTGGTAGGCCAACCAGGAGCACTCGGCCACGCGTTGGCACCGCTGCTAGAACCGTGTACACGATCACTCGCTTGTCCATAACCATATGGAGCATAGCCAGTCGGTTGGTTATGAGCAAGGCCAGAGACGTATGGGATCGGGTTGTAGCCTTGAGGCTGAAGTCCTCCATAAGCCTTGAATAGGTTAGCGTTGTGCCGAATCGGGCCTTGAACTCCCGAATTTCGTGCGAAAGAACTGTAGCCGCCTGGACTACGCGCACTAGAATTAAGAGCGTTAATGCCGAATGCGTTGAACCCAAATGGGAAAGGATGATGACCAGTTGGACCGAAAGGGGCAGGATGGGCACTTTGTTGGTAGGGGCGGCTGGCTGCGAGGTTGTATGAATCATTGAAGGCAACAGGCTCGTGCGGGTTGAGGTGGTTCCAGGGAAGACCGTTCGCGCCACGATTGCAGCCGTAAAAACTGTACCCTCCAGGAGCGTACGGCGCCGAATGGTATCGATAAGGTGGACCTCCGAATCCACGCGAACCGATGTAACAGGCGGGAGTTTGAGTGACGAGGTTTTGGCCACCGTGCATTTGCGTGACAAGATTGTAAGCGTCTACGGGGGCAATGTTGCTCGGATGTTGTAAACACTGACTTACTAAGTTCGCAAGCCCTGATGTAGCGGACCCAGGGCCGCCACTTCCAGTTGTAGGGTATGCAAGTAGATAGCCGGGATTCATGAGTACGGATTCCTAATTCTGGCGTCGTCCAACGCTGCTGAAGCGTCTTCACCCTCGTGACGAGCAGTTTACGTTACGCCACAGTGATGGTTGCCGGTGGTAAGTGTCTGAAGGCAGATGAGCTGGTACAGTACGGACGGTTTCGTTGTTTGAAGCATGTACTTCGAGTAGATGCCATTAGTAACCGGCGCGCGAAAAATCGAATATGCGGTGGAGAATGTACTAAGATATGAATCTCGAGCCGACCATTTTGACAAAAAATGGTTTGTACTAGTTTACGTCATGGAGACAACTTGTTTTCGAAGTTACAGCATTTTCCGGAATCTATTGAGCAATACCAAGCTGTCCCGTAAGCGTCAGTACAAAATTCATGTTTATTCTTAATTAATGCGTTTGTGACTACCTTGTCCTTTCCTGCGTTTAGTCTAGTCGACGAACTTGTTATGTCCTAGTTCTCCGTTCACTACGAATGCGAGGAGGGCTGTGTCAAACCGTAGTAGCGTCGGCATCTATCTGCCAGGATTGAACGTACCGGAGCAGAACCTGGCCCCAGGACTATACGACGGGCACGGATTAAATGCTGCTGGCGGTGTATAGCCATTGCCGTGATTCATGGGCATAGCGTTATATCCGAATGTGTTGCAAGCCCTGCTATTGAAAGTGCCGGAATTATAGTTGCCAAAATACGCAGCGGGATTTGCTACACTCCCGTTGTACGCGATCGGATTACAGGGCAGACCATTGTGACATGCCCTTGAACTGTAATCGTTGGAGCTCGACAATGCGCCGGGATTGTACGATTTGAAGGTGCGGCCGAAGTGTCCGGATGTTCCGTAGTTCGACATTGGCTGATTGTGCGTTCTGTGATTGTAGCCGGAAGGGTTACCTCCCCTGGCGTCGTACGCGTTCGTCGGGTAGAACGAAGGTGAAGGCATGTTTGGTGTAGAGTTGTATTTCGATATATCAGAACGTTGGCCAGGATTTTGCTCCACGTTAGGGTCTTGAGTCGTAAGATTGCAGGACTCAAGACATTGGTCAAGTATATCAGCCACGCCTGCTACGAGCTCTCGTCCGCCACGCAATGCCCCAATACCGCCATTTGGCGAACAGAATTGTCCTGAATTGCTTCCATCCATTGCTCCGCACCAGTCGGCTTGCTTTTATCTTACTCGTCACACCTAGGCTAGTTCAATCTGAACTTCTCGAACCGTCGCCAAACTCGGACAACTCAAGAGCACAGCTGTGCTGCGTTGCGGGTTCGTTATCCAAAACCTGAGTGAACACCTGATGACCGGTTGTGCCTCAAATATTGGTGCCGGCGCGAGAAATTCAAAAACCACTTAACTTTACGTTGGTTTCTGTGCCGGTCGAACGGTCAACGGTCGAAGTGTCGAAACGGAAAAGCGTCAAAAACAACTTAACAAAAATAGGGATCTCGGAAAATAATTTGGTGACCTAAACGATATCAGCTTGTGTCACGTAAATATTGACAACGTGTTCCGATTAGAATGAATAGAAAGCCATTTTTTTACTTATATTTAATAGTGATATCGCTCAGCGCGCAGGCTACAAGATGAAGTACTCCAATCAGTAGGATTTCCGCAACCAAATGCAGCAGTAAACAACAAACAGCTTCCCGGCCCCGTGAACTTAATCGTGTACGTAACCAAACTCCGCGCCTTGCTCTATCTGCTTGCGCCTTGGGACTGAAGTAAACGCAGATGGGTTCATATGTTCGATTTTCGGTGACCTGCCCTAAAAAATCCTACCTGCCCGAAAAATTCTATTAACCCTTTTTGACGTGAATAAGAAGTGTAATGCGAACTTCTCCTTATTGTGTGTTTTAGATATTTACATACATATTATCAGAACACAACAGAGATCGCCATGTTTTGGAAATAATTCTAGTTGTCACATCCCGATGCCAGTTTCCAGTTTTGCAACACTCCTTGGCCCTTTATTAGGGTTATCATCGTGAAAACTGCTGTAATTTTCAAGAACAAGAATATACTTTCCATTGCAAATATTTCACGTGCGAACTATTTCTTACGCAAAGCGACTGTCCTTAACGTTACAGTGGGCGAACAATTAACGCACCATACATCGACGCTCTCTTATGAGCCTTTGCAACAAATTGACCTATTTCCACATGCGTTGCTTTATCTCCAACGTTTTTCTACAAAGCTGGTCCACGGACTCAAATAGCATCTGTGATAGCTCTTCAAAAAAATCCAATCATTTCTTTGTGCAGGGTGCACGGATTCACAAATGCCATGCCCTAGATTAACTCGGCATTTTGTGTTCGAGCAAAACTATATAAAAGCAGGGGTCGCATCGGTGAGCGAAATCGTTCTGTAGCTTAGATAACGAAGACCCTCGGCTAGAGTCATCCATCGATCGCCTCGGTACTCTGTCGTGGGCCGTCGCACCTGAGAACACACCCACCCGTGCCGGATTAATAAAGCGTTGGAGGAAGGACGTATCCGAGTAGCCGAGGACGTCGAGGATTCGACCAGTATGGAAGGCACTCAGATTAACAAAATTGGCGGTGCCCACTTCGGCACGGGCGACATCTTTTCTCAGATCATCAAAGCAGTGAATTCGTTCCTCGGATTTGGCGCCTATGATGCATACGCGTACAATCCATGCGCGTACGATCCTGCAGCTCTCATGCCGGTTATGGAACGCAGACGTAAACCGGTTTTCAGTGAAACTGACGAAGATAGTTCATATGTCGGAACCGCCGTCGAATGAATGCTGATGATAGGTCTGGGTCCCGCTGGGACCGCGGCGGATGTCGGAGACGCGGTTTCGTGCTTTATAAATACGGCGAGTGAAATCGAGCGGAGCATGAGTAGTAAAAAGGTGCTCGGCCCTCATTTGCCATTGGATAAAATAAATTGCAATACAAAGTGCACACAGATTCAAAATCTGCATATGTCGCTGTGTAATTATTTGGAGTACACGGGCATTTGTGAAAATGTCTGCGTAGACTAACTAGATAACGAGGTTAGAATCATCCGATAGGCGACAATATTGAATCACACCAGATCCGAAACGCGCCCAGGATCCGGACTGAATGTATGCGCAATCGCTAAACGTTTCAGAATTAGACACTTCAAACCCGATACAACAACAACAATCACCACAAGTGACTGAAGTACCAGTCGTTGCTCACGGAGCAAATCTGCAGCGAAAGCAGCCACAGGTGTCGGTGGTTTCATTGCCGGTAGAGGCACCTGTGATAGTGAGCGCGTCAAACCCGATACAACAACAATCACCACCGCAGGATGTGAAAGTTGCAGAGGGTTGTAGTGGCGTACCACAAATTATGGTGGGTTCACCGCCAACCGCATTACCCACTCAAGTGATTCTAGCCGAGGACGGCCGTAAATCCGATACAGGACCGAAGGTGACAGAAATGCCAATGGTTGCTCAAGAATCAGATGTGCTTCAAGACCCCAACCAAACTAGAGGTGAATTCTGGATGTGGCTTTTACCGTTTTGGCGTCCCATTAGCTTTTATACAGACGTTGTCATGCCGGCAATTATTTATGCTGCGTCGTACGCAACATCGGGGATTATAACGTTTCTTATTGACTTCATTCACCCTAGGGCGCATGATCCGGATGTTGAAACTCATAGTTCTCCAAAATCAGCAGATACATGCGTTCAGACCAGTCGGAAATCAAAAGATTCTGCTCGAAATCCAGGCTACACCAACGACCGAATGACTCGGATGTGACTCCGGCGGTTCCCATTGACCTTCTGTTCGATGATTAGTTACTAGATGACTAATGGGAGAAAATACGTGTACGTCATGCCATCATCGTCAGGGCGAAAGGTCATGGTCATATCTAGCATTAACTAGATTCGTAATTAGTCGAGGAAAACGAGTAAAGTCTCGAATCACAACGCATCCATATTGAAAAGCCACTTAAAAATTCTTGTGAAATTCTGCAAAACTCAATAATGAATTAAACGTGTATGAAGTTAAGCGTGTTAATTAGTGTACTGTGTTTCACTTATAATAACAAAAGCTTGGGATACTAATTCTCGCTGATACCTTATGGCTAAAAAATTATTCATTTAAGGGGCAATATCATTTCAACATTACGGTCATAGGCCTGAGAGTGTAGACATTTAACGGCGGAACGACTCTAATACTTCTTGAAGTATTACAGCCTGTGTCAAGAAAATAGTTCTGTAAGACAACATCACTTGTGCACATGCTGGATGAAGAAACTTGTACATTACAGGGCTGATAGTATTTACCAATGTCCTTGCACAATGCTTTGCATTAGCTGAGATAGTTCACATCGTATGTTTATTATCTGCATATATGGTAGCAGAAATGTACTCTGGTTGTGGCACAATTGTTGGCCGAGGGTCTGACAGAGTGAGTGAAGTGAGTAAAAAAGCTGATCTCAGATCTGCGTGCCTAAAAAAAGTAGAGGAGCAGTTAGAATATTACATAGATACAGCATATTAAGACACCTGAGGTTCCGGCCACAAGCAAGCTATTCGCTGACAGACGCTTCAAAGGAAACTAGATAAATTAGGCTTTTCCAATCTACTTTGTCGCGCAGAAGCGACTGAACATATCTGCAGTGTATTAAATTGGCTGGCAGCGCTTCGTACAGATAACTATTGTGAACCATTCCCTGGAAGAGTCAAAAACATTTTAGTGGCTGACACAGAAAATGGCCTAGACCGCCCTGTACCGTTCACAATGTATTGCTCCGTGAAAGTTTCCGTAGGCAAGTCGGAAAAGCAGTTGGTTGAAAAAATATCAGTAAGACATCTATACAAAGAAAATTGACTTGGTTTTTGTCGGCTAATTGTAGGATTCGATCTGGAGAAAATATTGAAAATTGCCGTCCGAAGGTGCGCTTTGTGAATTAATATAGAATACTATGAACTCACTATTTTGAATTAACTAATACAAAGTCAACTCCAATTTACACTGGATAGATTACGATAGCGATAGGTTCAATTCATAAATGTTGAACCTTTTGAACCTACTTTCAAGGCTAATTGTCAGCTTATATTTAACATTCATGTTAATCTCAGTACTGACTCCGCAATTAGATCTCATGACGAAAATCCTTCAGATGTATTACCATCTATATATAAATATTCATACACACTAGCACACACTTTGGCAAGGATGGACGAATGTCTACAGTTTCTCATGTTTGGAAACACTCCTTCACTTCTTCGAAGTCATTCAACACCCTGGGCCTCCTGGAGCCTCTCATTTATGACAGGGCGTAGGACACCTAACTGAGACTAAAGATTTGTAATGCCGCCAAAGCGGGCGGCTATTCGTCTCACCAAAATCTGAACCATCATCGTGAGGAACTCGGTGGGTAACGGTTGTGTGATTAACGCTCTGTAGTCGAATATAAATAGCAAACTCAGTTCAACTTCTGTAACTGAATTTGAAACGACTTAAAAGTGAATTAACTCTCAGTAAATTACCTCGATGAACACGAGGCACTAATTTGTCGAAGAATGTATTCTACGACGATGTTCTACCATTAGGAAACAATCCTAGCGTGCAAAGTATCAGCTTGACTCATTGAAATACATCTATCACACAGCCTATTCCTTGCACGAACGTCAACTATGATGCAAAATATACCAGTATTCTTTGCTTGTAAGAATTCTTATTTTTTTTTATTTCTGGTATCATCGATCTCAAGCAATCGACTGTGTTCAAACAGTTGCATCAATAGCATATTTTCCTCATATTTTTTACGTCTGGCTAAGCTTGGCCTTTCACAATACAAGCGGCTTGCTAGACATGATAGGTGTTTGCACAATAATTTTCTGTTTTTTCCATATGTCTTTATTCACTCAAACACATATGTGCACTCATAGAGAATGTTGTGTGCTACCACAATGCGGCGACAATAGTGTTAATGTTATCGATTCGTTGATGTGAATACAATAGTTGGTTTTTTAGTGAGGTTTTCGGATGATGGGATGCTTCATGCCGGACGTACTCTGACGGTCTGACGAGTGCCACTCATGATTCAGCGACAGCCCTAGTCACAATAGGGCAGAGTGACAGCTCTGAGACAAGGCCCTTAGGCGCGTTCGCCACGAATTCGGCGGGCGAGTTGAATGTCTTTCGGCATTATCGTGACTCGCTTCGCATGGATCGCGCACAAGTTCGTGTCTTCGAATAGGCCGACGAGGTACGCCTCAGAAGCTTCCTGGAGAGCGAGGACTGCGGATGATTGGAACCTACCAGAGACAAACCGGAGACAAAATAAGGTGAAACAGATAAAGGTAATGTGTTGTTTGGACGATGCTTTCAATTTCTTTATCGTGTAATGTGTAGCGTCTGGCCGCCTAAAAAAAAGTTTTGGGACTGACCATCAGCTAACATTTAAAGTCCACTAGCGCTTTTTGCATTACCCTGTAAGACGGACCTCACCTCATAAATGTAAATGTGCAATCGCGAATGCACCAAGGCACGAGCTCGCATGTGGCTGCCTAGATCAACGCTGTCGTTCACGCATCAGCTAGATAAGGGTGATTTAGTTAAGAAGAAGTAACATTTAAATTAAACTAGTGGCAATCAAAGCCGGTAGTTTTTTCCACACAAATATATCTCCATGCTATTTACTCTGTCTGGTTGTTTTTACCTGCTGGTTGTTTTTACCTACTGTTGGCACTTGAGAAGTAATGCATTTGAAAAACCTGTGGCATAGTTATCAAACACACGATGTAAGTGGAAATGCAAACGCTAACTGATAATTGAATATTGATGCAAAATTTACACGGACACACACACGGGTGACCTCCATGTAGGCTGGATCACGCATCAGCTTCCATTCATTCACAGCGCGATGACTTGCGACTAGCAGCATTTACGAATGCAGGTAATTTTAACTAGGAACACACAAACTATTTACTACGGCGGTAATTACCCGCCCGTTGCATCTTTGTCAGAATTCCACAAACCTTCTACACACTGAATAAAAAAACGACACATTGAAATACTACAATTCTCTTGATAGCATTAGCTTATCACGTATGATACAAACGCGGTATTAAGACCATGCAGGTCAGCAATGTCCTATCCTATTTTGAATGTGTTACCACGTGGCTACGTGGCCTGGAGCTTTCTTTTTCTTGCTTCAGCTTAGCTCGACTTCTCGTTCGTTGTGACATTCAACAATGAATCAACTATAACAGCTAATAACGCCTAAACGGACTGTACCTACCTGAGGTCAGTTTTGAAATCCTGTGCGATTTCGCGGACTAGTCGCTGAAATGGGAGCTTTCTAATGAGAAGCTCAGTCGACTTTTGATATCTGCGAATTTCACGAAGGGCCACAGTACCCGGCCGATAGCGGTGAGGCTTCTTGACGCCACCCGTCGCAGGTGCCGATTTTCGAGCAGCCTTGGTGGCCAATTGCTTTCTTGGTGCTTTCCCGCCGGTCGATTTACGAGCCGTTTGCTTCGTACGAGCCATGGCTGAAGGCGTGAAGATAGGTCGCCTAGAGGTACTCAACAATCAACCAACAACCGCTTAGCTCTGTGTAGTTGTTACGATACTTCACGTTGCGCATCCGGCTACGGAATGACGACGTCATTACGGAGGAACACGGCAGTTGGTCAGCCATGCGTCGCCTTGACATAGAGGGCGCTTCCAGCATTGAAAGACAGTATCGTACAGATCAAATCAATCATCCCGCTTTACTCTGTTCGTGGAGCAACGTGCACTCCCTACGCACGCGCATGTCAATACAGCGACCTCCGTATTCTTCGTAAACGAAACGTTCACGCATGGTAGTCCATTAACCAGTATGTTGCGTGAAACGCGACAATATCGGGACATGAAATGATGACTCGAACAAATTTTTAACCGATGGCTACCGTAGGCCATATATATATATATATATATATATATATATATATATATAT
>MNPL01003684.1:0-15697 GCA_002081605.1 Tropilaelaps mercedesae | reverse complement strand
ATATATATATATAGAAAAAATCAGGTTACTTTCTTATAAGTTACTATTCTATAAGATTACTATCGATAATAGGCAATACTTAAAACCTGACTTGTTTCTTACAATTAAAAATTTTTTTCTCAAAATTATGTCTCTTATGATGACACTTAGATTCGCACAAATGATCAGCGTCGTCCACAGATTTTTACGCTTGGAAAGGCTTCGATAACTGGGTATCAGCTCGACTTTTATCTGATTATTAAAACGAATCTTTAGTCTTACTCTTTTCAGCAACCCACGTTACTATATAGTGATGACGGAGAGCATCACAGCACGAGCAAACCTAGAGTTTGATATCGAGCGTATCGATAAGTTCCTTCTTTACTGTGAAGCGCAGCTGTATGACGACATTGTTTTTTAAAACTTTGCGCCACGAGGTGTATACTAACACATTTCCGGTATGTCTTCCTCAGACAGATGACATTTTTGCTTAACAGTTAGCCTACATACTTGAGTATACAGCAATTGACATATGAAGATTAGTGTTCACTTCCTGTCTGAGCAGTTGCCTGAGTTTTACTCACTGCCTAAAATAGTCAAATAAACACTTGTCGAGGCTTCATCCATTTGTATGCTCTCAAGGTAACGTGGTACTAGGAGTCTTATTTATGTACACCTGCATGATGTTAAATGCATTTGAGCAATGTAAAAAGTGCTTCAAACCCATCACTTTGCACAGTATCGTGCTAGAGATCATTCTGTTTAAGGATGCCAGAGCATCTGCTTGCATCGCAATTTCAGTATAACCAGACCTAACAAATGGGGTTAGAGCAACGAGGGGTCAGAGTATTATCAGACATACACAGGACATGACACAGGATGTGTGAACGTGTTCGCCACCAGAAGTGATGGGAATGTTGCATACCGTTATCGTACCAAGAAACGAAAGAGCTGGGAGGACGTATCGAGTTCAAAAATCAGAGTAAGCCAGAAGGTTACGAAAGATCAAGTGTAAGCATACAGTTAAACAATTAAAGAACCTACATGGATGCCAACTGGAGCGATGCGTCAGGTAGAACGTGTTATAACGATCGCAGTCCAGTTCAATCGAGTTACTTTACATAATGCCACAGATGTTTGGGAATATTATAGGTTGGAAACATATCGAATTCCAAACTACTAGACGAACTAAGCTAAGCAGCAGGCGCAAAATATAATTTGTGCAAATCGCTCAATCTTAAGGGACCAGTAGTATGAACTGCTCCGGGCTGGCAGTTCCCGAGTAATGAAAAACTATGATTGTTCCGGTTGTTTTGTATTTGTTGACATAAATAAATGGCATCACACATTTGAATTTTATTAGCGAACTTATCCATCCCGTCTGTAGTACAATACCCACATAGTTATATTATAGTTACACTGAATGTAAACCTCCCTTTCTCATAATAAAAAAGGCTTTAATTGAATTGAGAAATCAAATTGGATGCTACAGTGAATACTACGAATAAATCGTCTAACGCGTTTATTGCAAATCTCAAAGCCGCGGCAGATCATTGCGAAGCGCCCATAATGCCGAGAGCATTATCAAAACTCTCTTACAGCAGAGTTGGTGAGAGGAGTAAGTGACGAACATATGTGCACAGATCTTCTGCGTCAGAGCAGTTGTACGACCTTTGTATATAGACACAAAAAATATAGACACAATTCCAAACAATTCTATTGAGTCCATTAAACAATTAACCAATATTATCTGAACAACAATAAAATACGAGATATGAGATTCAGGAGAAAACTTGGTTATATTCAAATGTAAGTAGCCCATAGTGTGAGTTAGCAACTAGTAACACAATTACAATAACAATTGTGCTTACGTCTTCGGACATGGGTATTCCAAGAAAATTTTTACAGTGCACACAGAGCAAGTTGTCGTCAGCGGCGAAGTAAAAGAACGTTTCGAAAGAAACCACGTTTTGGGCATTAGACCTATTATTTTGTACCATTATGATTCTTAAAGTGAGTAGCGATGCTTAACTAATAATGCTATTCTTATATATGCACAGTCCACTTGGAACTATTTCAGATAAGCTCAACCATCTGGTGTTTGCCGCCGTAGCGACATTCCGAAAGAGCTGTGAATCCCAGGAGCTCTCAGGGATAATTACGGAGATCATGCCATATCTACCGTGGATTATGCGGGTGATGGAGCCCTATGAGGGAATTCCGCAGTGATTACCAGGTTGTTGTGGTCAGCATTGAAACCCATGTGTAATTAACAATTTAATTAAATACGTAATTGGGCATCACCAAGCGGCCAGGCAACTAGTTTCAAGATTGTTTGGTTTTTTTTATTTGGCTGTCGAATGTAAGGCATAATATAAGAGCAACAAAAGATGTAACATAGTAAGCTACTTTTGTTTAGGATTTATTATTTGTCTGCATATAATAAAAGTCATTATAGTGCAACGCAGCTCGCTAACGCTTCGCGTGTGCTTTTTCCAATTGATGAATCTTATATGTTTACTAGACTTATTGGTCTAACATGAACTTGAAACTCGGTATTTTCCTCAAGGATGGTTAATTTTAGTCCATTGGTTGTATAAAAATAACTCACTAAATTTCTAATTAGTCATGATAGGCTAGATTAGTTCACTAATATTATATTCACTCATGTACACACAGATTACTGCATTTTCGGACATAGAGCATAGTTCGAGAAAATTTTCGGCAGTACGACCAGTTAACTATACATCTTTTATCATACGTCGTTGATATGTTTCTACTCTGTTGTATAGCATTTTATATTTGCTTTTTTTTAAAAAACAGATCTTCATTCTTCTTTACTAACCTTTCTTAATTGCGGTACGTTTTCGAATATGATTTATGTACGTAGGTCCGAATGTCGCCTTGTCTCTATAGATTGTGGTATCTAGATTATGTTCAATTTTTGCCGATCTGTGGCTGCCGATAATTTTAATCAATTTTCAAGCAGTTCAAAGGTGCATTACGTGTCTCTTTCAGTGCGCGCATTTTCCGCAGTGCAAAAGGAATAGAAGAATACAAAGGTTAGAACACAATTGACAAATGATTGTCCTTTTGTTTACCAATCGAGTCAGGCACGGGTTATCGAGGAATTTTTTAAGATTTATATTCATGGCGTATTTCATGTGCTCGGAGGCTTATGATGCCCGCAATGGTTTTGTGTGAGATCGTAGAATAAGGAAACGGCTCATTTGTACATGTCCGAATCTGTTAAGTTCTGCCACTGATGGCTAAGTATTCGCCGTACCATTGTTCGTATAAAATGGACGAGGGTTGGCCACCACCAATTATACGAGTCGTATCATAGGCCGACACAAGAATGGGTGGTACGCCGGTCCAAACGAAGCGTATCACCCATCGGACCAGCTTCTTAGCCAATTTTTCCAATCTTCAGAGACGAGGGTTATTCGGTTATCTCTCTGCATGGTAATCCCCGACATTCCGCTTGCCATTCACGCTTTTCATGACCTAGGTGCTGTCCTAGCAGGGCGGCCAGGAAACGCGGTGCACAGAGGCATGAGGAGGAGGAGGGGTACGTAATCAATCGTTATCCAATGTCCAATCTCAGATGATCTTTCACATGTGACGCTACAACGTTCTGTACTCACTACTTGATGTCATCACTAAAAATTATGGCAGGACCAACATTTTTTTCCTTTAAAAGCACATACACACGCCTGATCTGGGAAAGAAAACACTGAAATACGGTTCTCGTTTTTCTGCAAGTAGCCATACCTGAACTGCTGTATCGGTATTTCACATAGCTACGTCAGTCAAATAATCGAAGATTCCGTCTACTCAACAGTGGAAATACATTCTGTATATGTGTCCTGTCTTCGAGTGCCCAACATCGTTGACGACGGCTTTTCGCTTAGTGAGTCGAAGACCTTTGCCCAAGTACAGGATCGAAAATGGTGCCTCATCGAAATATTTCTGGAGACGGCTCAAAAGTGGCAGGTTGCCTTGCCGATTCTCTTGTTCGTCCTTCAGGACCTTGTCTCCAGTTTGGAGGTCTCTGCACCATCCCATCAAGCTAGCTCGCAACAACACGAACTACACTTCACCTCGACAGAGGCATAGCAACGTCTTTAGAAGATGGTAGCATCTGTCGGCAGGAAACTGTCCCCATTTGCAGATTAACCCGGCTCTGATAGTTGGCTCTGATCAAGTCTGGCCTTACATTGATCCTTATAGACGCTGCAGTTTAAGATAGGCACCTAGATACATGGAGACATTGGTGAGAACGAGTGTAAATTTTGCCTTCAAACTAGATTAAATTCAAGCTCGTTTGAAGCTAAATAAATGCATGCGTGCAGAACAAAACATAAATAGTATGAAACTAAGGTCTATTCGGTTGCTGAAATAGTTGCTTAGGGTGCATGGCACCCTACATAATAAATTCTTATATTATTGTGCGCCAGCGACAAGAATGCTGAGAAATCAAGTTGAAACGACAAGGTTGACAAGCTTATTCAATCTGCTGCCAACTGTGAAAGAGAAAAAGCAGCGTTTCCACGTTAACCCGAAGGCCACAGCTGTCTAGTACCCGCGGAAGAGAAAGGAGCCGATGACACTACATTTACGGTAGAAGCTTAATAGGAGCTTAACTATTTCAACTTGCGACCGTATTGGTAGGGTTTGTGGAGGTCCTTCTGTTATAAATGCGTATGCATTGCACACAACCCACAGTTGCCATATTTGTGCATAAAGATTCAGAGAGAAGGTTTACTCCGTAGCGGTGGTGTTTCCTAATGAGTATTTGTGGGTGTGACAATCCTATTCTTCCTTTCTTGGTCCTAACTGTAACTTCTACTCTCTATGTAATTACATTCTTTTAGGTTAAACGAAGTTCGATCAAATACGAATCGTTGTTTGCAATATATTTAGCTACTTTTCGAGTGTCTAGGGAAAGAAATTTGCACCACGAAGTGGTTCCCTAAGGGTCTGCTACGGAAAATGTGTGCCTTGGGACGTCTAAACTGTGCTTTAGTGTTCTATTAGAAAAAGCAGGTACCCCAGTGCTGGTAAGTACCGTATACAATGTGAGAGCAAGTTAATGAAAGGAACTTCTATTAATAATGTTGAATGGGTTTCAGATTAGCCGCACCAGGCATAAATTGTAGACAATTGGGAATGCAATGCCCTCAATAAGGTCTAATGAGGGTAAGACAACAGTGTACATATATTGCACATGCTTGGATGTATTTGTAGACATTTATATCTGTAGTGTGTAAAAACAATTTTCATTCAGACAAAAGAGATGGTGTGCAAAAGCTTAAAGAAAAAATTGCAATGATAATATGCTATAGTAATTGAGCATATGGTGCGTGGTTAGAAACAGTATCGCTAGAAGTTTAAATTGATCTCAAAGTGCTTCGTTAGAGTCGTTTATGTTATACATTCGTACCGAGTGCCGTGAATTTTTGCAGGTCTTTAAAACTGCGTTCAGTGATCTGCGGTTTCTCTATGCGATGGTCATTTAAGCGCTTCAGCTTGTGTGTAGTCGTAGTCTTTGAATGCCGTAATTGATTTTTATTGAAAAAATTTATGTAAATTCATTGAATTTATTTGACCATTTAGACTGCAACCGTAGTATTCGGCTTTTTGCGCAAGTTTCCTGTCTCCTGCCTGGTTTCATTTTGCGCATGTCCACTACCATTCACCACCGCCACGAGAAACACTATCGCCGGCAGTTTTACTTCCCAGTTGTAGCCCTGTCTGTACACAGGCCTGTAACTCACGGCCTGTTCATCTGGTCAACCAAACGAGCCATCGCAATCGGCAGCTTTACAAAGCGCACAAGTTGATGGCTATTAAGTTAGCCAGTGGTGCAGCGCAGGCAGCAGTAAGAACAGTCATATCGGCAATGGTAAAGCCAGACAAAGGGACCGAACCCTACTTCAACGGTTCAATAGGAAGAAAATGGTTTAGCGGGTGGGGAGGTATTCTGCACAGGATGCACAGTTAGCAGCTTCGGAAGCTACCAGGAGCAAACGAAGCAGTAGCGGTTGTAGCAACATCTCTTGCTAGCCCAGTTGTTCTTATTGGAGGGAAGAGGGGACACATCACACAGGAATACTCATGAAGCCCCTTCTACTATTCCCTGTGCACATCCCCCCGACTACCCCTGGCTGCCAATGTTGGCTCTTTGGCCCATTGGGTTCAAGTTACGTCACCCCTGGGACTTCGAACCACGACGACAGAGGTCGGGCAGGCACGCGTTTGTCTGTCTGCTGTCCTAGGAAGGGAGGGGGAAGAGGATGCACCATAGTTCACCTCTCTTTGGTGTCGTACTACAGTTATTTCCCCTATAGAAAGGACCATGTGGGGACGCAGTAGAGGCCGGTGGAGCACACAAGCTAGGCTGATCTTGCTGGGCAGGGAGGGAGAAGGAGGTTCTGGCGAATATAGAATGTGGTCCCACAACGACGAGCGAACACATGTTGCATTACCCCCTCAGTATTGGTTTGGTACCTTTACAGAGCTGCTTGGATCTGTACAACCATGCTTCATTGATCCAAAGAACATACACATATAGTCTGTAAAGAACCTTCAACTAGTTTATGTGGATGAATCAGTGGGGAGGGTAACGACAACTGAGGAGAGTAATAGAGGGGAAGAGGAAGAGAATGACACGCTGTAATAAGAAACCTTTTCTATAGATGCTTGCATTATATGCTATTGTGAATATATTTCTTTGTTATGCGCTTTAATGTATTTGAATTGTGTGCAGAAAGGAAACTAAGACAGCGTAGCTTACAACACAAATTGTAGATACAAATATGTCAGGGGCTGCTTGTCAGTTGCATTGTATACTTATCGGTTCATCGACAAACTCAATGAATCAAATGTACACGCATACTCGCGAAGATTTACGCTAATAGTTGTTTATCAAAGGTAATCAGTTTTATGTTTTCACACATTAAGTTTGTCCAAGTATAGAGTCGGACAGTTTGTAGCAGCATATAAAAGCTATGGGGTGCAGATGCGAATGAGGCATAATATTGCTTGAGTTCTTCATAATGTATTTTAAGTAAATGTACATTTTTATGGCTGTATCCCAGATATCTTGAAAAATGAACGTTAATTAGTGCAGAGGTGTTATACACGTGACAGTTAAACTATAGTTAGTGCCGTGAGCGTTAGACCGTAATTTTAAGAGGCCAAATACATGTAAACATTTTGATGTAAAGTTCGGTATTTTACTGCGTATACTCTTATGCACCAAAAATTCAGCCTAGTTAATCAGCTCACTGAGTAACTCGGTCTGTAAGTTTCAGAATTTTTAAATTCTTTTGTTTTCCGAGACGTAGCGTAACTGATGGATTTTCCTAGCGTTATGTACAGTGGGCTCTTCTACTAGCTTGGTTCACTGTGTCCGGTTCCGTAAGTTGCCAAGTAAACAATCTCTTCGGAAATGTCCGGCGGGTACCGACGTCATAGTCAGCCGCAGAACTAAGCTTCCACAATCATTGCTCCATATACTCACATCATTTTTCATACCACCCATATGAATTTCTCAGGCCACTAGACTATTCTCTGTTATGTTATTGTCATACATCTGGCAGTTTTGCCGGTCACGTTGTTTGTTTTTTACCCTTTATTGTATTATTTGTTTAGACGTGATGTTTATGGACCAGTTTGGTATGAAACTTTAGCAGAGATGACGCGTTTACAGATTTAGTTTAAGAATGTGCTAAAAATTTTCATCGTGTGATTATTAAAGCAGTAACTAAAAAAAGCTTTACGTTCAGCGAGACAGCGTAAAAGTTCCTTCAGTTCTTTAGTCTGTAAAAAACCCTGTGCGTGCATAAGAAAATCATATATATATATATATATATATCAGCACGATTTATTGTCTCACTATAAGTACTCATCTATTGCAGCATAATAATATAAGTTATCAATAAATGTTAAAAGCATGCAATTTCTTTCACTTCACCTCGATTATTTTTCCAATATTTCTCAAGATTGTTGAGATACCTGCTTGCGCTGCGCTCTTCCAAAAAATATCATCAGTTGATAGTAAGAGGCCGAGGCAAGATATTAAGCGGTAAACTTTATATATGTTAGGACACATATATATTTTTTTGTCCCTGATGCGCGTGACAGCGGATTACACGGCCCGTAATTAGTTGGACTTATCTGTATCTCTCTGTGAAAATAGAAGTGGGCTCAGCTAAAAGATGCAGGCGACTGTATTTTCCCTAATCAAGGCCACCCGACAAGATTCTAAAGTGACAGCGTAGGCACCATTTCAATCAATGAAGTTCGACAGCCAACAGACACGAGGCTGTAATTAAGGCGACGTTACAATTGCATATCATTAGCGGTATATGTCGACTGGCATTTCACTTCATTACGTTGAATTTCATCATCGAACACGGCATTGTCAAAGTGGCTTGTGAAGTTAGAAGAGACGCAGCCATGAAAAGCTTTGAAAGAGCTTCACAGTAAGTCGGCATTGGTAATGCAGACTACCACTTTGTTTTTGGGTACCGTCAATACTCCTTAATGGTGCATCTCAAGACTACAGGCGATGGTGCCGGTCCATCAATCTCGATGTGTTGCTACAGCCGATATTCATCTCGTGTCTCTAGATATTATACAAAACTCCCAAAAGTCTTTCTATCAACTCTTATAGGTGTTGCGCATATTGACTTTATTTGGCATACTGACAAAACGTGTCCCCGGTGCACTTGTATATGCAGGCACAGCACTACTAATTATTTGGAGTGTCTAAGATAGCTGACATGTTAATGGAACCTGTCTCAGAGGGTAAAGATGAACTAAATTTAATTCTACAACTATATAAATAGCAGCGCGAGCCGGTGGAAGGCAAGACTTCACAGTTGGCATATTATTCTACCGTATTTAGAATCGAGTTTATTTTCCGTGAACTCTTTTAAGTTCATTTTGAGATCAGATCGATAAACAGAAATTAAGCATAAAATGTTATGTCAATCGGAAAAAAATATGTCTAAAATTTTGAATGTATAAAAGCGGCTCATTCATTTATATGGCTCCGTTTTTCACCAATGGATTAGTTTATCGCGGTTGTTCAAGATTTGTAACTCGCAATAAGCTGTGACACTCGATCACTGCAAATTTTAGTTGAACACCATAAAGTTCAGTTGAGTTTTCTAATATAAACTGAACTGCGGCTTATTCTTGAATAACTGTTTTACGACGCGTAAATTCTCATACCAAATAGTGATCTCGCAATTGTGTATAGCGTTGTATTATTTTGGAGATACCTTTAGGCAACGACATGCCATACGGTTCGCTGTATTTTGTTGTATCATGCGGAAAGACTTTGTAAATTGTAGTCATGAGAAGTATTCCACTGCGTTACAAGAGCTGTTTTTTACCTATGACCTTTACCGTATCAGTCTTCCGTACTATTCTAGGCACTGACTTGAAGTTTCTTACAATGAGCGGCCAGCCAACGTGTCACATGTACAACATTCTACCCAAATATAGATTTCTTCATCTAAGAATACGTATTCGGGCAGAATATTCGTTGAAGGCTCTCCAATATATTCATCATGAATTCATACCGGTTGGATGCCCCAGCCCAATACGAAAAAGCATTAGCTTGTAGCTTATAGCTTGAAGGATAGAAGTAACTGGACTTGGAACGACCGTATATGCAACCGAGACATATGTAGCGTCGTATTGCGTCTTGTACTATTTCTATGATGTGCACGAATGAAAATTCGAGTGCAAGATTCAAATGCTCTAGATGTTGCTTCCTCAAGCGGGCAACATGGGTGCGACGGGCTGGCATTGTTGGGCTAGTGTTATCCGAGACACATTAGGAAAAGCCTCCCTTAAAGCGGCCAGTGATTCACTCATCTGCAAGTCACATTCGGCGTACAGAAGGCGAGCGGACTGAGCTAGAGCAGAGTGACACAACACACGAAATAGTGCGGCCAACGAGCCGCGTCGGTGGGACATAATAGTGACGCATGATGCTCTTATCAAGAAGAGGTCAAGTATTCTTGACCGAAAAATTGTTGAGTGGTCCTGTTGCTCACATGTTCGGCACCCCCGGACAATAGGACGAATGCCGAATTTGCATATCTCCGGCAAGCGTGGCCTCTAGGCGAATCTCTTTATTTGTTACATGGCTAGCTGGTCAACACTCCCCCCTCATCCTTAATTGCACATTTATGAAATTTTTCTTTTTTGCCAATTTTCGTCTTTACTCGTTCAATGGCCATTCCTGTTCTCAGTTTTGTCTCCAGAGCTCTTCTCCTTGTTATAACAAACTCCTAGACGCCTCCTAAAAATTGGAAACTCCTAAATATTGGCCTATTTCCTATATATTGGAGCTGTAATTAACGAGTAACACAATCCAATATGGTCATAAAATACTAACACATCTTGAATATAGCCAAACCCGCGTGTATAACACTATACCAGGGAAGAAGCATTGGGTCGAAGTAGTAGGGAGAGGCCAAAAGCTGTAAGATCATGGGCGTTAAGTGGCATCCATATCCGCACGACATAGATACACACGCACACTTACCAGCAAGGCAGCGGACAGTGTGTGAGACGTAATCGCCAAATGGAAAGACAGAATAAAGGTCTGCCCCGTCACCTTCAAACGAGCCGTGGACTTACGTCAAAGTGTCCTTTGCCACACATCGCCACGGAATCGATCGCTACAGGGAAGGCCCAGCCAAAACGCAGTTTATGACAAAAACATTTACTTGAAATGAAGAAAATCATGCGGAAAGCGGCAAAATGGAAAATTACTTTGACGAACAGCTAGGGCTATAGCGAGGAGATTGGGACGGATGGCAATAGCATGATATAGTTGTGCTGTCACGTCAGCATAGGGAGAGTGGCTGGGTGGGTGGGTAGATGAAAACGAGCATGTTTGTGTGATGTCATATTTGCCTCTAGATGCTTCGTCAGGCCTGCTAGCGCTTTTCTTCCGCCTCTTACAGCTTTATTGCGGGAAATAGCGATTCACGTAAGCCAGAGGCTCGGATCAGACATTCATCAAGCTAACATGAGCTGAAATACAATCAATTTTTCCTTAATTGATGTCGAATGTTTTCGGTTACGGTATCAATTGTAATGTATGCCGCTGCTTCAAATTGACGCATTAAAGCAACATATTGAAAACCTAGGTGGACAGTGACGTGAAATATCTCTTATGAAGCGTTAATATGTGGGATACAAATGCTTGCGGGTCAATTTGTGTACCATATGTTCTCTTTTTGTGTCAGCATTCGTCACCGTTATTTTAGAAACATTCGCGTTATTTAAGCATAGTGAATTGCACACGTCGTGCGGTTGAAAGAATACTAAAAATTCAATAAAAGCACTACTCGTTTTGTTTCTATTAATACAGTGAAAAACTTTAATTTCGTATTCTAAAATGGATTATTGCAGCTATGTTGTAAAGTGAAATTGAAATATTATACATCCTACTTTAGCATTTCCATAATGCGCGTGGTACTCATTGACTGTCTTGAACATTAAATTGTAGAATATTTCTCTGCGTACCAACAAAAATTTTTCAAAAAACTAGAGATCTTAAACCAAACTGTCTTTCGGAGGGATTACAGAGACGCGTGCCATGTAAAGACTTCCGTGTTATCCATCGGACGCTCGACTATCATAGCAGCGACGGCAAAGAGATCTGCAATGGCCCTCGCCCCTTCACCAATTCCTTGAGATGGGATTGTGGCTACCCATGGCGAGTCATGTGGCCTTATAGGGGGGTTGCCACTAAAACTCGCACTATCTTTGAAGAGTCCAGGGATCCAAAGACCCCGACTGGTCCGCAACAGTAGGAGGGCCACAGGAACCACCGTATCAGCATTCGGGTTCAGCGCCAGTTGGACCCGCCCGTTCGATTGCGAAAGTCGAACGACTCTCCAGCTAAGTATGCCCTCGACCAATAGAAGCCAGTAGGATAACCCCGAAGGTGGCGAGTAGAACAGTAGATCCAGTGTTGAAGACTATTCCTTGAGTTAGGCCAGCCAGCAACGGTACGAGATCGAGTCGGTGGAGGGCCGTGTCAGTGAGGAAAGGATGAGATGAGCAGCGAGGGGGGTGCTGGAGTCCAAGGAGAGAGTAACGCCGGGTAGCGAAGGAGCCGACGAGGCGCAAGGCGTACGGTGGAGAGTGGCCGGCATCTTTCCATCCTTCGAAGCTCCCATCCTTCTCTGACGGAGGGAGAAACGGAGGACTGTGATATGGGCAGCCTGTTCCATGGCGGCAGTGCGTGAGAAGTACTCGCTCTATGTTCCCGTTGTCTCCTTGTTTCGCATCCTGATTCTTCCTCTCGTTCTCCCATCTACTTCTTCCGCTCTGCCGATTCCTCCTTTAATTTGGCTTAAGATCTAATATGGCCGCGCGAACTCTGCTAGTCAGTCAGTAGCCGAGCCAGCGAGCGAGCCAGCGAGCGAGCCAGCTAGAAGCCGCCACAACTGGCTTTGCCTCTGATGGTGGCCCCGTGGCCACTCCCTCTGAACGCGCTTGCTTCACGGAGGCTGCTCGATTTCTCCGTTTCGCTGTCTTGGGCCGCATTCTCTATCTTCCTTTCTCCCCTCGTTGCCGTATTTTCGCTCCTATACGCGCACTGTGTTTCTATCTATCAATGAGTCTCATACCCGTTTCGTTCACAGCCCCATATCCTTACCATCTTCTCACCTTTTTCGCGCTATGCCGCCATCGCCGCTGTCGCTACTCACTGCTGGCACACCATAGGAGACGATGCCGGCCGGCGGAACCTCTGCCAGCGAAAAAGAAGATCCGTGGAGGAGATCGAAACTAACTCCTCTAGGGGGAAAAAACGCAGGACAAAAAATGGAGGATAGAGCTTTACAGTTGGGGCAAGAATGACTCGCGAATTTACAGGTTGTGTTATGGAATAAATAGAAAGCATTGAAACAGCAGTAAAGTAGATGCCTACCCTATCAGATAAAGGAGCATGGAGTTTTACCATAATTACGACTTAGTCGAGGTCGAGCACGGGTCCAGGCGTTAGCCAATAGGGCTCTCTCAATGACAAGCATGATGCCGTAGAGAGCAACCACGTAGGCCACCCTTGTGTCGGTCAATGGGACGCCAGCGGCAGTAGCAACAGACCATGAGCCAAAAAAGACGTGCAACCAGACAAGTGCTTAAAAAGTCTACGCGTGGATTTGTAATGGCACGGACTAAACATAGGCACGACGGATGGCTGGATGAGCGAAATCTTTGAAGTACCATCAAAAAAACAGATGATAATAATAATGATCATCATCATCATTATAATGTATAATACCATACACTAGTCTAGTTGTGTAGAGAGAAAGACTAACAAAAGCATAGGACCATCTTCTAAATCTCTTAGCCCCAACCTAGTGTATATATCAATGCGTTGATATGCGTTCCTTCCTCCCTCTGCTCATAAAGCTATACCGATCCTATATCAGGGCTGCTGACTGTCCCAATGAAACAGAGCGTGTACGAATAGCGGCCAAAGAGCAGATTTGATTGTGTTGGGAAGACGTGTTAAGACAGTGGGGGGCAAGCTTAGGTTCTTCTGAATATTGTTTGTGGTAAAATATATATGGTTATATACTTTCCAACCCTATATATATATATATATATATCTAGGATCTGTATTCATTTGACAATATTGTGCGGTAAGTCATAAGTATAGGTCCTAAAGTACTTTAGTGTGGCCTAAGTGCGAAATCAGTTTCAAATATTAGCTTGTAAATGCTCGCTTCACACTGTCAATAATGTTTCTCGCATCAAAACTGGACACGTTATCGAACATGTCAGGTTTGGTATTATAATTTATGTGGAATTCAAGTAGCGCTAGGACCTAATTTTGTTGGTACATAATTTTTCAAGACAAGCGGTCAAACACTCGCAGCGAATGCAAATTTTCAAGTTACTTTTAGTGAATCCGCATGGCTGATTGTCGGATATGTTCTGTTGCAAAAACATTGCCCCGAAGTCATCTGACCAGCCTTAGCAAAAAATAAATAAGGCTTCGTCTATTCGTACAAGCTTTACCAATACTTTATTAGTAATTTGGAAGTGGATTTCTAAAATAACCAGACATATTCATACATTTAAAATTTCTCAACTGTGTAATATATTAAAAATTAGTATTACTTCCTGGCAGATGTATGATGCTAAAATAAAATTATCCAATGTCATGCTATGACCCGTTGGACAGATTAACGATGAATACATTCCTATTGAATAAATAATTCACCGAACTGGTTGGGAATCAAACGCGATCAACTATTAAGATGCTTCTGTATTAATTTAATGAATAACTTAATGCCTTCCGGGCAAGTGATACAGTATTCAGGCAAAAATATAATTTGTTTGTGTTACTTAGAAAATAAACCAGGTTGATTTATGTATTCTGCTCTATGTGATAACCCCATCAATTTCCAGTTGTGAACACCGTCAATTTTAGAGGGCAGCGGATATTCAGTAAGTAGTAGGTAGTATTTATAAACAACTTTATTAGGTAAACATTTTCGCAGAATCTGTCGTAATTGACTTAACTCTATGACCTGCGCATATGTTATTTGCCTTAATTGTTCGAAAGATATGTAAAAATGAGGCACCTCGTAGCACTAGTGATAGACATTGTGCCATGAGAAGGAACAATAGCAGTAAGCTGAAAATAGCTGATTATGATTTTATTGTTAGTCCTCGCGCTTGCTCTACTATTTGTGTTTTCAAGCCGTCAAATTGTTATCGCATTCCAATGAATAGGCTACCTAATAACAAATCGACAAAATCAGATATGCTATGGGATAGAAAATCGTCAAGTTATATATATGTGTCCCAAAAAGAAAGCATGTCCTCTTAAAAAATATTGCTCGCTGTCGAAATGTGAATTGAATGTCACGACAGCATGCTAAGCCCTAACAGAAATCCCTTCACATGTAAGCTACACGGTTTACAAGGTCATACAAAATAAAAATTTACACAGACCTACAATTCCTATCACATATGCAGTTGAAATATTTAGGCATGTCGGTATTTGGCAGACAAGAATAAGAAATATTCAAAGTGACAAAAAGATAAGTTTCGGCAGTGGACATGTACGTTGATATAATCGCTGTACATGTAAATTTGCAGGTAAAGTTGCACAACTTTAATCATCTCGACGGTTATAGTGTACATTAAATGGGTCTTGAAGTTAAAACTGAGCATGGCCGGGTGTGCATAATTAGTGTTTTTTACCACATTGACTTGAATGGTAACTGTACAGTCACCATTCAATTTGCGAGGAATAACAATGTTGAAACAACAGCACCAATACCATAAGATGGGAAAAAACAAAATCTGTCGTTTAGTTTTTTCTATGAACAATAACTATAAGACTAGTTCACTAGTTGAATATAGCAGAACTGAGATATGCACGGTCGCTGAATTGACCCTGAAGGCTATCACTTCGCACGTTCTACATCTACTTGGCAACAAAAATAAATGTCCGTATATTATTAAGCGTATATTATCCGTATATTACCAGGTTGGCACATTATAGTACGATATATGATAATGGATAATAGATGACTGGTATCATATATCATATTTGATTGCGATTTAAAAAAAATACCAAGTTGAAGCTACGACTACATAGCAATATATGAATTACAAAAGTTTATATATATATATATATATATATATATAT